>ML270502.1:0-32399 GCA_005239495.1 Nicotiana undulata | reverse complement strand
TCTGAGTTAGTCCAGGATGCCTTGGACAAGGTGAAGATTATTCAGGATAGGCTTCGTGTAGCTCAGTCCAGGCAAAAAAGTTATGCACATCGTAGAGTTCGAGATTTGGCTTTCATGGTAGGAGACCAGGTGTTCCTTCGAGTGTCGCCTATGAAGGGCGTGATGAGGTTCAGAAAGAAGGGCAAGTTGAGCCCTAGGTACATTGGTCCATTTGAGATTTTAGATAAGGTAGGAGAAGTGGCCTACAGACTTTCCTTGCCACCGCATTTATCAGCAGTGCATCTAGTGTTTCATGTATCCATGCTCCGGAGGTATATTGCAGATCCATCTCATGTTCTTGACTTCACCGGTGTCCAATTGGACAATGATCTGACTTATGAGGATAAGCCGGTAGCCATATTAGATAGGCAGGTTCGTCAGTTGATGTCGAAGAGTTATCATTTGGTTCGTGTTCATTGGAGGGGTCAGCATGCCGAGGCAGCTACTTGAGAGTCCGAGTCCGATATGAGGAGTCGTTACCCCCATCTTTTCTCAGACTCAGGTACTTTTCTATGTTTGTTCGAGGACGAACGTTTGTTTTAGAGGTGGATATTGTGATGACCCAAAAGGTCATCCTAAGTAATTCCAGCTAAATCTGTGTTCCGAGGCCCCGAAAGCCTCCGTTAATCTCACCTCGATATGCATGCGCAGCCCGGGCAGGTAGCCGGGAAGCTTCCATGTGAAAATTTGATAAAAATGGGATTTTTGAATTGAATAATTGAATAAAGTTGACTTTGGTCAACATTTTTGGTAAACGGACCCGGACCCGTGATGTGACGGTTCCGGAGGGTCCGTAGGAAAATATGGGACTCGGGCATCTGCCCGGAATCGGATTCCGAGGTCCCAAGCCCGAGAAATGAATTTTTAAAGAAAATTATTTTCTGGAAATAATAAAGGATTTTAAAAATGAGTAATTATGTGAAAGCCGTGTTACCAGGCCCGTATTACGGTTCCAGAGCCCGGAACAAGTTTATTATATGTTATTTGTCCTATATGTGAAATTTGGGGTAAAACGGACTTGATTTGACGGGATTCGGATCAAATGAGAGATTTAGAGTTAGTAAAGTTTTGAGGATGTTCATAAAACTTGAAATTTGGTTAGGAATGTGATTTTATGCTACCAAGGTCCGAATGCAATTCTGAGGCCGGGAATAGTTCTGCTACGTTATTTATGACTTGTCTACAAATTTGAAGTCGTTCCGAGTTGTATGGGTCGGTCCGGCGCATCGTTATAGAATTCTAGAATTTCAAAGTTCTTAAGTTTTGAATTCAGAGGTTTTTGGAGGGTGATTTTGAGTTTTAGTGTTGTGTTGAGTGTTCTGTGGGCTCGAGCGAGTCCGTCTAATGATTTGGAACTTGTTGGTATATTTGGACGGGGGCTCGGGTGGGCCCAGGTGCCTCCCGGACCCCGCACGAGGCCAAAAACCAGCAAAAATCACTGCTGGTGCACAGCAGCTGGTGTGACCGCAGGTGCGGTTGCCTAGCCGCAGGTGCGGGACCGCACCCGCGGTCCAGGCCTTCGCAGGTGCGACCTCTTCCCCAGGGGAGATCCAAACTCCGCAGGAGCGGGACCGCTGGTGCGGCTCCCATCTCCGCAGGTGCGAGCCCAGGGTCCCAGGCCCTATTCCGCAGGGGCGATCATTTTCTCGCAGGCGCGAGACCGCACCTGCGGTCCTAAGGTCGCAGGTGCGGAAACCCCTGTTGGCAGCCCCTCTTAAATGTCCAAAATTTCGGGTTTTCTTCTTTTTATCCACCATCAACCTCCATTAGAGAGCATCCAAGTTTGGGCAGCACCTCCATCGACCACCCACTGTAAGAGGTAAGTTAAACCCCATAAACTTCTAGTTTTAACATTATTTCCTAGTTAAATTCAATAATAAATCATCTAAAAATCATAGAATTAGGTAGTGATTTTAAGGTTCTTGAGGATTTTGTGAATTTCCATGTAAGGCCATGAATTCTTGTATAAATCACATAACTTTGATCCTTAGGCTCCGGGTAATTGATTCCTTCATGAATTTTCAAAAATCTGAACGTGTGGGCCCGGGGTCGAATTTTAGTATTCTTGGAAGAATAGTAGGAAATGTATAATTAGGCTTGGGAATTGGTTTATTGAGTACTTATTGATGTTAAAAAATCCTTTATGTCTAGATATTACCGATTCGGAGTTGGATTCGAGAGGGAAGGCTGTGATTTAGGCTTGACTTTCATTTTTGGAGCCGAGGTAAGTGTTTGGCCTAACCTCAGCTTGAGGGATTAGGTATAGAGTCTTATTTGCTATGTGTAACTCATGTCCAACGTATAGGCGTGGTGACGAGTGCCTATATGTTGCGGTCAAGCATGCCCGTGAGTCAATTGTGATGAAACTTACTGTGTTCTTAATATTCCCCGTACTATGAGTAATTGGTGAATTAGTAGTGATACCTTGATGTTGTTTCAAGACGTGGGGAGTTATTGAGTTATTTGTTTCAGTTGTGGCTTACACTGTGAAATTGTATTTCTGATGCGAGGTTGGTTATAGTTGAGACCCTTGTCGGGCATTTGTTGAGTTTGTAATTGATGATTTCTCCTTGCCGGGACAATAGAATTTTATTGAGCATTTCCATGAACTTGAGACTTCTTAATGTTGACTCTCACATTATATTGTTGTTTTGTTTTATTATTTGTCGCACGAGGGGACATGCGGTGCCGACTGTTTGTTACTTATCACACGAGGGGACATACCGTGTTGATCACCGGTTATTATATACGCACTAGGGGACATTCCGTGCCGAGTGATTGTGAGGTTATGCACGAGGGGACATTCCGTGCCGAGTGTTATTATATATGCACGAGGGGACATTCTGTGCCGAGTGATTGTGAGGTTATGCACTAGGGGACATGTCGTGCCTTATGCTGTTCATTATCTGTTTGAGAAGTTGAATTCCTGACTTTATCTTTACTTTTCAGTTATTATCTGTCTTACTTGCTTATTTCTCCCCGTATTTGTCTTACTTGCTTATTTCTGTCGACATTTTTTTCCTGTTATTATATAGAATTGCACAGGTACATATACTGTTGTCGGTCCTAGCCTCGTCACTACTTCGCCGAGGTTAGGCTCGGCACTTACTCAGTACATGGGGTCGGTTGTACTGATGCTACACCTGCACTTCTTTATGTTGTGCAGACTACGCAGCCGGACCCGGTGATCACTGACGGTCGGAGCATCTCATCAGTTCATACAGGAGACATCGAGGTAGACCCGCAGACGTTCGTGGGCCTTGGCGTCACCTTCTACTCTTCACTTTCAGCTTTGTCTTACCTTATATTTCAAGGACAGTCCTATGTATTTATTTTCAGACCTTTGTTTTAGTAATCTCTTAGACAGTTCGTGAGTATGTGACACCAGTTCTGGGATTTGTATATGGGTTTTATTTCGAAATTGCTATGTTATATTTTGGTTATTTGTTAACCTTCACATTGCGGACCATCGATGCCTTAGTTAACTTGTTCGTTTTTGTTGTTAATGAGTTTTATTTAGTTCAATCGTTGACTTGTCTAGCGGGTTCGCCATTAGTCGCAGTCATGGCCCGAAGGTGGGATTTCGGGTCGTGACACGTGGCCACGGGTATGTTATTTGGGTCGGGTTGCACGCCGCAACAGTGTGATGATGAGTAAGGTTCCTGTATTTATTTTCTTATGTTATACTTCCTGTATTTTGGGGAAAGTTTATATTAGTTGCGTGAGTTGAATAGTCCCTCCTTGAGTCATTTTCTTATGTATCATGTTCGAATTGTGGCCTATTGGCGTATTGTGGCATCATGTGAGACTATTGGTCATGGCTGGGGCGATTGGTTGTCTGAGCAGTTCATACTGGGTGAGACGAGATTTATAAATCTGGGATCGGTGCGATAAGAATAAGTGAAATACATTAAAGGACAGTTACCCTCATTGGTTATAATGAGACGATGATCTAAGTCAAGAGAAAAGATTTCAAGGTTTGGTTAGCTCTGCAGTTGGTTAGGAATTTCTACACATTTTCTCCGTTGTGGTGGTATCGTCAGCATTATAGTAGGATGTATGTACATATCTTATAAGGTGCATTGAGAGCATCAAATTCGTAGAATTCTGGCTATTAAGGTTCAGGGAGCGTCGTTATGGTTAGATGATGGACTATGCAGTGTATGGTGCCGATTCAGCAAAGGTACGCAGTTGTGTTCTGGTGCCTTGTGTGGTAGTTAATACGGTGTTCATATATTAGGAACAAGCCTGCCAGAGAATTTCCGGTGTTGGAATTGAGTTCAGAATTGGCTGTATGGATTAAAGAAGGTTATCTTCAGATTTTATCCAAGCTTATGTGTTCAACTGGGTTGTGGCAGCAGGGGAAGGTGCACAATTCACTGAACGGAGCGGGGAAATTATATAATTTGAAGTTGTTACCAATAATAGAGTAGAATTACATTGAATTGTCGTTATTTTGTAGTTTTGGGGCATTGTGCATCAAATTGGAGCCGTCGGGAGGGCTTGGAAGCCGGTTATGAAGTTTCGGAGCGAGGTAAGTCTCATTTCTAACTTTATGAGGGGGAATTGTCCCCCTAGGTGAATTAATCAAGTATGTGCTATTATCTTTGGGCGTTACGTACGTACGAGGTGACGGGAGTCCGTGCGTAGCTACTATTATGCCTTGTCTGAGTAGTGTAGGACCCACTAGCATGCTTTACGTGTTGTACCTGTGATCCTGCCGTAATATTAAACTGCTAATATAATCGAAATCGTAATTGAATATCTGAAGAAGACTAGGGTTCATTTTCGTAATCATCTAGAAAGAAATTTGATCTCCCCTGTGGATAATTGTATACCTGGTAGGGTTACATTATGGAATGTCATTAAACTTGGAAATGAGTTTCAAAATAAAGGTTTGAATGATATATTTCATGTTCCTTTAAGAAGAATTTTACCACTTTTCCTGAGAAAAACTGCTTTCATGATAAAAATACGGATTTATTATGTTGATTTGTGTACATATTAGCACCTGAGTCGCAGGTATGATTCGCGAGCAGGCTAGCTTTATATATATATATATATATATATAACCGCGTCGCATGATCGATTCGCGAGCGGGGGAAAATAGATGCATCTATGGTTCGAGCCGTTCGACCCTCGGCAGTGCACAGTTTATTATTATTGGTCGCCGTTCGACCCTCGGCATTGTTTGCGCATGATATTTGATGCGTAGTTGCTATGATTTTTGCCTTATTAACTGGCCTGAAATTTTAAGTTGTCAATTGAAATGACAGAGATTTAGAGTTACTAAAGCTTTTGGAAGAAGTTGTTCCTTCCCGTTGATTAAGTTGTTAATTGATGAAATCACCGATGTTGATTAATTGTTATTAATATGACAAAGAATTAAAGTTTTAAATGTGGAAAAATTGACATTATTTATTCCTGAACTTAATAAATTGCCTATGATAACCATGCTTAGTGTCACACATGAATAATCTAAATTAACTTATAGCAGGTGTCTAATCTGACCTCTCGTCACTACCTCTCTGAGGTTAGGCGGGATACTTACTGAGTACACATTGTTTTCGTACCCATACTACACTTGTTGTGCATTTTGTTGCACAGGTACATTCTTAGCAGTGGTTGACTTGGAGACTTAGACGGGCTGCATCATCCGGAGGCGTTCCGCAGCTGACAGAGTCTCCCTTCTATGTATTTGTATTTAATTTAAAGTATGTGTCCAGTTTGTTCTTCGGACAAGCGTTGTATAATTGTATAAGTTCTTAGAAGTTGCTCATGTACTTGTGTCACCGGGTTCTGGGGATGTGTTGGGATTTATTTTATTAAATTAAATCGATTTCCTGTTGTATTTAATTGACGAAGATTATGTATTTGATTATGAAATGCGAGGAAAAGTAACGATTTCAAAAATGTTAAAACAGGATTGTATCTCAACCTATGGATTTCGGGTCGTGACATCATGTATTTGTACTAAGCAATAAAAAGACTATTTTTTTGCCGACAAAATTCAAAGAAATTGCCATTTTCTAGGGGAAGCTCCCAAAATTGTCTCGGGGACTGCCGCCAAATCCCAAGGTAGTAAGATCCCAAGTGGGTGACCGCGGGTTTGCTCAAAGTTGTAAGACTTCGAGTATGGCATAACCAGACCATACGATCCCCGATTCAAAAGCCAAGGCTATATTTTCGAACTTGTAAGACCCCTATAAAGGCATACTCTCGAATATAGATACCGAGGATGAGATACTCGGGACTAAGGCTACGGCCAAATAAGAATGACTACGGTCAGTAAGGCTACGACCAAATAAGAATGACTACGGTCAGTAAGGCTACGGCCAAATAAGAATGACTACGGTCAACAAGGCTACGGCCAAATAAGAATGACTACGTTCAGTAAGGCTACGGCCAAATAAGAATGACTATGGTAATAAGGCTACGGCCAAATAAGAATGACTATGGTCACTAAGGCTACGACCAAATTAGAATGACTACGGTCAGCAAGGCTACGACCAAATTAAGAGCGATTCGGGGACGCCCGACTATCGCCTTGAAATCAAATCCATCGAAATTATTTTGGAAATATTATGATACCTTTAGTGTACGCAAGAGTTTCGAACATTTTCATGCCGGCTCATATAAAGGAGTTTGGAACATTTTCATGTCGGCTCGTATAAAGGAGTTTCGAACATTTTCATGACGGCTCATATAAAAGAGTTTCGAACATTTTCATGTCGGCTCATAAAGAATTTTTCTCCGTTCATCATAAACGATTCATAATCGAGGTCCTTCTGGGCCATCGAAGAGTCGGATGAATGCAAGAAAACTTCAAACAAATCTTTAACCAATGAAAGATATAACCAAACGGAAGTCGCCTAAGATCCCCAAAGCTGGCGCAGAAGTCCTAGGGGCTAGTCCTAAAATCTAAGGATCGATTCCCTCGAAACTGTAGCCCGGCTCGGGGACTGAGCCCGGAATGGTTAATTAAAAGTCGCGTAAGTGCCTTAAAGCCAACTCAAAATGGGCCTACGGGCTAATCCTCAAATATAAAGGATTGATTCCCTCGAAGCTGTAGCCCCACTCGGGGATCGAGCCCGGAATGGTTAATTAAAAGTCGCGTAAGTGCCTTAAAGCCAGCGCAAAAGGGGCCTACGGGTGTTGATACCCAATTTTTCCTCAAATTATTTTCAAACTTGCATATGTTCCTTCAAAATCACTCTTTACAGTAATTGGTATTTTCCCATAATTTTTCGTATTTTTTATCAAACTATTTTCCTGTTTATTTAATATTTTATATTCCATAATTATTCATAAATAATGTTATAAATAATTTCAAGGAATTTCTTGCTCAATGTATTATTCAGAATCCTATTCAATTCCATTAGGATTTAATTATTCCACGAATTAGCCAATATTGGCATTATTTAGCTAATTATAGCAATTCTGCAATAATAGCACAAGTGTACATTTATACTATTTTAAAATCAATAATTGATCATTTTATATTTTTTATATTAGTTAATCACCTTAATTTCATTTATTTAATCTTAATTTCATTTTTTACACAAGTATTAGCTATTCTATTAATTAATTATCTTATTTTTAAGGGTATTTAGCGTTTAGCGCATTTTATTTAAATTTTAGCCAATTTCTAAACCCAACCCCAACTGACCCAAAACCCATATTTAACCCAACCCAAAACCCATAATTAACCCGGCCCAACCCCATACCTGATCTAAACCGTTGATCAAATGAGATCAACGGTCCAGATCAACGTTACCATAANAGAATGGCAGAGGCAAATAGAGCTTTTGCACATTTTCGTTAATCCATGAACAGGATCTATACATCTCGATCGGAAAAGAATCAAGAGAAAAAGAAAGAATCGGAATTGATCGATAGATTTCTCGAAACAAACGAAAAGGAAAGGAAAGATGAAACATAAATCATGGATCAACTAAGCCCTCTCGGGGACTTTCTTAAAGAGGAACCTCATGTAAATACCATGGAAGAAGGTTTGATCCTATTCATGGAGATTCCGTAACTATTCCAAAAATGGAAAGTTCGACACAATTGGGATTTTTTTTTGGAAATTGGAAGCAGTTACTAATTCATGATCTGGCATGTACAGAATCCCAACTACCCCCCTTCCGACCCCTCATTCTCTCATGACCCCTCATCTCTCTACTGACCTCTCTTTCTCTCTAGCCCCTTCTAGAGACTTCCGTCTCTTCAAGTTCCGATGAACTCCTTCATCTTCTTCGGCCACCCCTTTGCCGGAGACCTTGAAGCCCTCGTCCTCTTGCCTCTCATGGATCTCCTATGCCGGTGATGTCTTCCCTAAGGCCCTCAAAAGGGCGAGAACCCGTTGCTTACACCCCTGGTGTCCCTATTCACCTCAAGCCTCCAAAGCTTGATTCTGATGAAGGCTACGACCTGTGAGGCTCAAGCCATTGCTGTTCGAGGTTCCTTTTCATCCTCTCAGAGGTTTTCTGTAAAACCCTAACATGTGAAACTTCATGTTCTTTTAGATCTACACTAGATCCGGTTTTATTACTAGTATTATTACATTTTTTTTTCTCAAAGGTTTTTCATTTTTTAACAAGTTTTTCACTTAGGGTTTTTGAAACTTCTTCTTCAAACGATTTCTCAAAGTTCAAATGATTTTCTCACATTACTTAAACGTTTTATCAGCTTTAATCACGATTTACTATGTTAAAACTTAGTTTTAACACTGTTCTCTAAGTCCTTAGTATGTCTTTTATTTCGATTTGTATGTGTGTCTGTTTCCCATGAATAATTCCTGTTTCTTTGTGATTATTGCTTCACTATGCTATTGGGTATTTGATTTTGTTGCTTCTTATGCTTGAATCAGTACTGTCTTGAATCCTTGAATGATTGTGAGTAGTACTATATTGATTTCCATATGTTGATTCTGAATATCTCTTTAGATACATGAGACCTTCCCTTAATCAGTATCAATTTCGAATCCCTGATTTTTGTGTGGATACTCTTACTGATTTCCGACTACTTTCCTTGTTTTTACAACTTTAAATTATTCTATTACCTTATTATGTGTTTGACTGCACTATTAATTGATTGTTACTATTATTTCCTCAATTAGACCCTAAGTACCTAACCCTAATTACTTATGTTGTACTTGCAACATTTGAATTATTCCCTTATACCCCGCTATGTGAATTGTTTCCTTATTTGCCACCTCTTCCTTACCTTTGAAATGACTCCCTCAGGGAAGACTTGGTTTGACTCTTGTTTTACTGATTCTGAGTTCTTACCAATTACTGAACGAATTGATTCTTTCCTTATTAATACTGAACTGGTCCTCTTTGCCTTATTTGACTCTTTACCGTTTGAATTAAATCCCTTGACTTAAGGGGTTACTTGATTTAATTTCCTGACTAATTGATTCCAAGTTCCTTAAACTGTGACTCCTACCTTATTCTACTACTTGTTTTTCAACTATAAATACTATAGCCTTTCAATAACATACACACGAACAAGAGACTGTTCAAAACTCTCTTACACACACAGACATAGACAAAAAAACTGATTTTGTGCACTCTCTTTCACAACCAAGAACTCTCACTGTGCATCACTTGTCTTTCNGAACTCTCACTGTGCATCTCTTGTCTTTGCTTGCATTACTGCTTTCTTCATCATACTGGTATGTCTTGATTTAATCTTCAGTTATCCAAACCAATATGTTTCTATTCATAGTTCAGTTCTTGGCATTTCTTATATGTTTCTACTTGTGGTTCTGCTGTTTACCTTGCAATTAGCATATCTATTTTTTCCATGTGATCTCCCTTTCCCCTTTAGTTCAGCATGTCTATTGCTTTTCTTACATGTTTCTACTTATGTTTCTGCTGTTCAACATGCATCTAGGCTTCTGAATCTCTCTTTCACATGCCCACTGTTACCTTGCCTTGCATGCTCAATGTGTCTCTCACACTCAGTCTCTGTTCTTTATATGTATCCCCTGCCTATGCCTAATGTGTTAATTCAGCTATAAGGCTATTTGTTTTGTTGATATGTTTGACACTTAGTCATATTCCTTGAATCCTTAGAAACCTTTGATTATGTGTATGTGTGTTGAGTTACCTGCTTCATGGGCTGTGTATTTGTCCCTCAAACCTCTCACCCCTGTTTGTGTTTGCTGGACCACTCTGGGTCCCTTATGTGATGTTGACTTTGTAATGTTGCTTTGCAAACTATTTTTCAACAACTGAACCTTTTTTCTGAAAGGTTGATCTTTATTAAAAAATCCTTTCAAACTGTTTTTCAAACACTGTTTTACTTGAACTTTCCTATACCATGAGCACACCTCACTACTCCTAGTTTCTAAGTTCAGCCCCCTTCGTGTGAGCACTGCCTTGGGGACCATTTGAGTACCCATTGAACTCTGACACACAAGGCTGGCATTCCTACACTACACTTACTCATTCCTAGCGAGGGTACCTGGGTGTGAGCACTGCCTGGGATCCTCTGAGGTCCTTAGGAACTCTGACACACCTGGGTTATAAAAGGTCATGGCATATGGCATTATTGGATCTGGAGATTTGGGCCTATTAGTAGGCTCCCTATAGTATAACTTCTTAATTTTCTTATTTACTTATGTAATTCGTGCAATGTTGGTCTGTAATAATTAATTGTAAAAACAATTCTGGGGCTGGATAGTGAAATGGGTGGGGTTATGCATGCTTAGTATAGATACGGGTAGAAACCATGCTTGTAGGTTTATTTTATATATGTGCGCAATAGTCACCGTGCTTAGGAATACCTGTCATTCATGCATTAGATACCATGATACTTAGGTTTATTTATTTCAACATCTCATCATACTCATACCTGCTTAAAAACCATGTTCATGGTTGAATAACAATAAAAACGGTTGTTATAATGTTACTGCTTCAGCATTCTCACAATTGCTTCATCTAGAAATCCTGTTTAGGCTTAAATAATAACATTAACTATCAAATACTACATTTAGAAATCATGTCCCATAGGATGTCATTTTCAGCATGTTACTTGTGCCAAAATCATGTGTTAAAAAACATACTGTTATGAACACCTAGAAATCATGTATTAGGTTTCAGCAACTTAACAAAGAATTATCTCTGTATGTTCTGCTCTAAGTCAAAAAAAATGTGTTAATGAATCTCGCTAAAAATAGATTCTAATACTGAAGATGCTCATGCATTTCGAACAACATGTATAAGTTTGCATCGTTCTGCACCTTGTTTTGCATTTAGATGCCATGTCCTTAGGATTGCATTTATATTCACCCCTTTATCCTGGTTAAGATTAAAACAGACTTATCTGCTTAACAACCATTTTTCCCAAAACTGAAGACTAAAATAGTGTAACTGGAGCAGTTCATACGCCTAGGCAAGCCTTAGGTATCAACACTTGTTAAAACTGGAAAACTATTCCTCTTTTGTGTATTGTCTGGCTAATTACAGATAAGAAATCAATAGTCTGAAACTGGCAAAAATCCTTTCTCTGAAACTCTGTAATAAACCTGCCTCATTACTGTATTCTCGCCTAGACATCATGCTTTAGGTTCTGAAGTTAAGGACATTACTCGTGTTTTAGTCGTGCTATTTATGTGTATAACTTGTGGAGGAATATCTGAGCCTCATATCTGCCTCTATGTGCTCACATGTATTTGCAGTCCTAATTGTTTTGTTTGTCGTTTAGAATTTTGTCCTTTAAACCTAGGGGTTCAGCCTAGTACCTACCCTTAGGAATAGTAGTCCCTAACTTCCTCCAGGACTGATAGGATGGGACGGGTAATAGCACGCAATAGATTTCGTGACCAACACACATTTTAAATACCTTCACGGGGTGGGAAAGGGTAGAATATGGATATGATGACCGGTGCGCTAATACCACGTGTAGCCCCTCTTTGAGGAGTGACATACCGGGTATTGCATTGATGTGATCCATATTGTTTCAAACCTAGGATGTCTTTCTCTCAATTGTCTTACTAGTTCTTTCAAAAGTTAATAACTCTGATGCTTATTTGAAATCCCCTCTTATTTGAGCCGTTACTTGTTACTTGCTTATTGTACAAATTCACGAAAACCATTTGGCCGGGAACCACAATTGTGGATCCTGAGGGGAGCCTAATACCTTCCCCTTGGGATAACTTCAAGCCCTTACCCAATCTCTGGTAATGCAAACTAGTCACATGAGTTAATCCTTCTAGGTGCCCTAACGCACCTTTAAAAACGTTAGGTGGCGACTCTTCTTAACCCTCCTCCTTTAAAAGGAGTTGTTAGAATGTCATAAACCCGATCTCCGCTTAAAGGAAAAAGGGGGCACGACAACGGGCTAATCCTAAAATCTAAAGGATCGATTCCCTCGAAGTCGTAGCCCGGCTCGGGGACTGAACCCAGAATGGTTAATTAAAAGTCGCGTAAGTACCTTAAAGCCAGCGCAAACGGGGCCTACAGGCTAATCCTAAAATTTAAAGGATTGATTCCCTTTAAGTCATAGCCCGGCTCGGGGATTGAGCCCGCAATGGTTAATTAAAAGTCGCGTAAGTGCCTTAAAGCTAGCACAAAAGGGGCCTACGGGATAATCCTAAAAACTAAAGGATCGATTCCCTTGAAACCGTAGCCCGGCTCGGGGACTTAGCTCGGAATGGTTAATTAAAAGTCGTGTAAGTGACTTAAAGCCAGCGCAAAAGGGGCCTATGGGCCAATCCTAAAATCTAAAGGGTCGATTCCCTCGAAGTCGTAACCCAGCTCGGGGACTGAGACCAGAAAGGCTGGATAAAAGTTGCGTAAGTTCCTTAGAGCTAGTGCAAGAAAAAGCCTCAGAGCTAACTCAGAACCTAAGGGTCGGCGAGCTCAATTAACGGTTCGACCCAAGGATCACACACACGCAAGAGCCTACAGACAAACACTCAGGCCAACACCATAAAGCCCATGGCCAGTTAAAAGGCCACGTCTGTCTCACCCAAGTTCGGCCCAGGATCCAAAGGGTCAAACCCCCTGGCCGCAACAACCGGGTCAACATTGTAATTCGGGGAGAGGGGCGAAGCAGACACAAGGGAAGACAAAAAGAGAAAAGACTTATCACATACACCAGAAAATTAATGAAGCTTGTTCACAGGATTCATGTCCTAATCCCACACAAGAAAGAAACAGACGTAACCTTACTCCGCCACCAAAGTTATGCCTTCAGACGGTCTTTTAGGGAATTGTTCCCTCAGCAATCTCGAAGTCTCCAATAACTTCATCCCCTTCGGGTACTTCGCCTCTGTCGCAACCATCCTCCGAGTCATCGCTCGATCCATCCTCGAAAGTAATTAAGATAGCGTCCTCTTTCTCCAAAAGCTTGACTTTTTCAATTTCTGCAACCAGGTCGATGCCCCCGGCGCAAACGTCCTCCAGGGCCTGCCTCCGGGATCTTAGGCGAGCATGATCTAGTGCTCGGTCTAACCGTAAATCAGCCCTTTCGGACACCTCCTTGGCATGAGTGTTCGCCGCAGCGGCATCTTCTTTATACGAGGAAACAAATGCCTCGGCCTCAGCTCTAGCTGCGGATAATGCAATAGTCGATTTAGCAAGGCGCTCCTTATATCCGTTGCGCTCCTTCTTGGTGTCATGATGTTGATGCTCGAGAAGAGTCACCTTTTCTTCGAGGGTACTCCTCTCGGCAGTCATCTCACTCACATGCCCCCGGAGCCCGATAATTTCAGTATCGAGGGCTCGTATTTCCTCCCTCAACGAAGTCTCCTTTTCTCAAATTGCGAGGAAACGGCCCAAGGTGAGTTAAGGGGCCAAAGTAAGACAGACGGACATAAACAAGAGGGAACTACAATACTTGATCAGCAAGGCGAGCCCTCTTCCTTGTTTCCACCTCAAAACAAGACCGAATATCGCGGAGTTCTCTTTCTTTCTCATCAAGTAGCCTCTGAGCTGATTGATCTCTGAAGTGATCTTCCCGCATTTACTCTCATAAAAAGCTAAATCAGCTTGGAATCTAGCGAAGGTTTGGTCGTAAAATACATTGTCCTGACAGATGAACGGGGCAAGGTAAGAAATATAAAAGGCAAAATCCCTAGCAAGATTTGCGAAGCCATACCTGTTTACAAAGCCTATCAAGCTCACTAAAAATAGGTAACTCGCCAGATAACGGGCTTCCTTCAGCCTCGGCATATAGCCTTGAAGCCACACCCCGCTGGATAGTTCCGCGCCAGGGGACTCCTCGTGTTGGTTGTTTCGTGATTGGTCCATAGGGTAAGCCGGTTCCGAAGAGGAGTCGTCCACGTCAATTATCCCGAGTAAAAAAATCGGGGCCTTACCTCGCCCCTGATAAATGTCGGGGTGGGACACCTCCGGCACTGCAATCGAATGTGTATCAACTCGGGGGGAGTCTCGGTAAGTTCCCGGATCAGGAACATTACCTGTATATCCACCAACAGGCTCCTCAGCCTCGAACGAAATGACTACCGCATCAGAAATAGGCCTGAGCACCACTGGCTCGGCAGCTGCGGGCTTGGCAAAGCATGAGGCGTCCGAGTTCTCTTCTCTCACGGGCATCTCCTCGGAATCGACCCTCTCCCCGCCAGCGGCTCGGGGACTCCCACATGCCTCGGAAGTCGAAATCGTCAAAGACTCACCTACTTTGTTCCTCTTGGATTTCGAAGATCTTGTCAAAATACTGTACTTTCTTTTTTCTCTTTTGAAAACCTCCAGGATGTCCACCTCTCCGTGCGGCACCTCCCTCATCACATAACTGTCCCCCAGACTTATGCGAATATGAAAGCATAAGCCGCCAAGCATGAAAATTCAATTAGCGATACCCTCCCGGGAGGGATGCACTTACAACCGAAAAAGCTTACCAAAAGCTTACCATGATTTTTTGCCTCCCATCAGCCTGTTGACAAAGCGCGCTCAGCATAAGGACATACCGAATCCAGTTGACGTACCCAGTCTGAGTGACTTTTGACTGAGCCAGGATATTTAGCGATGGCTACAGCAACAACAGAAAATGTCATGTAAATAGTTAAGCCACAAGAAAAAAAATGGCGACTGAAGAGCATATACACTTACGCTTCATCTTCCACTTCTCAGGAAACGGCATCCTTTCCTTCGAAATCAAGTCCGCAGTCCTGATTCACACGAAGCGTCTCATCCATCCTCTATCCCTGACCTCGTCAAAATAGGAAAAAGTGGCTTTCGAGGCCCGACGCTGGAGCTTGATCAGACCGCCTCGATAACGCCGGGGGCTGTACATCCTAAATGGTCGATGGTAAAAGGCATTCCCTCAACCATATTGACAAGATAGCTGGTCATATAAACAACGCGCTAGAATGACGGATGTATCTGACCAAGGATCACCTGGTATCGCTCACAGAAATCCAAGATAACGGGATCTATTTGGGGCGAAGAGGCTTCCACCGGCCCAAGGGTAAATGGGTAAGTATATACGCTGAGAAAGCCAGCTTCATGTGTAGTGATATCTTCCTCACGAGAAGGGATCTTCACCAGTGCCGAACTACTCCACCGGCAGTCTGCTTTTACCTTCGAACTATCAGAGATCAAGCTAATGTACCGGGACACGGGCTCACACCGCCCCGGCCTCGAAGGCGGTCTGTCAATCTTGAAGTCAGAACTTATCACACAGGGCCCGAGGATGTATTCCTGGAGGCGAGGGGATCCCGTATTTTCCTCATTTGGTTGTCGAGGAAGGGAAGAAGGTTCGTCAATCTAAGGGACGCGGGAAGAGCTCTGTCTGTTCTGAGTACCAATGGAGAGGGAAGTATGTGAGTTCGGATAGGCGAATCCGAAGCAGTAAAGATTCTTAGGGGCTTGAGGATGTTGTGAGAAGGGAAAAAGAGGGAGTACTTATAGAGAAACCTCCGCACATGCGAAAGGAAGTTAAAGGGGAAGCGAACACCGTAATCGATGCAGGAGCTCTCCAACGACTGTACAGATGCGGTACCTCTCTCTTAGCTTCGATAAGTCACCTCGTGCGATGCATATGGGGCAATAATAATGACCTCAGAACGTTTCTTGTCTCTATGTTCCAAGAAACGCGGAGACTATCTGTGTACGGTTAAAATTGGGGGGACCAATTTTATGAGTATTATGATATTTTATGGTTGTTCACATGGCCCAGGATCGAAGATCGATTGCCTCCGACCCAAAGGGATACGGGCCCGGGATCAACATGAGAAATGGCACAAATATTGAGGCGAACAACTCTGTAATGAAGTACAATTCCATACCTAGGCATTGATTAGCCAAATCAATCAAGATCCCCACAATAAATTCAAATGTACTATACGGGGATTCTCTCCACTATATAAAGAGGGTCCTAGCTGCTTTGGAAAAGGGGACAATAATACATTGAATACAAGATATAAGAACATTATATGCTTTAATATCAAACATCCTCTATTCCTCTTTATTAGCTCATTTATTTGCATTTATCGCTTTCTTTTACTTGTTCTTCATTATAGCCCATCATTGATCACAAATAGCGCACCTCAAGGCTTGCAAGTTTGTTATATCTTCATCGACCACTCGACCCAGGCCCGAGCCTTGGTCTCAGGGACCCCCGAGGTCGACATCGAGCCTTCGACCTGAGGCACTCTGGTTTGCTTTCCTTTAGCTTCTGATCATTTTTCTCAATGTTTCGTGCAAACACATCTGTCTATAATCACTCAATAGCCGGTATTAAGATAAATCACGTATTTTTAGAACCACACAACTAAATATAATTGTAGTTACCATTTTTGCGGTAAACAGAAAGAAGGGGGACACATTTTAATGATGTGGCACTTTTAGCAGTTTAAAATGCATATGAGCGTAAGAGGAACTACTAACCTGAGTCAAGGGAACTAGGTTCCCTGACTGATTTTACAAATATGAGCATCATCTTCCTACCAAATTTCAATGTCATTAAATGCATGTTTTCCCGATAATTGCACATGTGTGTTTACCTATAGCGATGTAGGATGCCAGAAAAAACTTTTTAAAAGTTTACCTACGATTCCTTCATAGAAGTCATTGATGGGCCAGGTTCTCAGTTCAATTTGATTAGTCCAACCTCCAGTCGATTCTTTTCAAAATTCTCTCTGCTCAATGCTATGGTGAAGATATCAGCTACTTGAACCTTTTCTTTTTGCAAAACTTCATCAGATGAGACCCTTTTCGACATTGTCCATAAGGAAATGATGCCGCACATCAATGTGCTTTGTCCTGTTATGTTGAACCGGGTTCTTGGACATGTTGAGAGCACTTATATTGTCACAGTGTAGTGGCACACAGTTAGAAAACACACCAAAATCTTCTATTTATTGCTTGATCCATAGAAATTTGGCACAACAGGAAACAACTGCCACATATTGAGTTTGTGCAGTAGATAGAGCTATAGAGTTTTGTTTCTTTGTACCCCAAAAAATCAAGCATGACCCTAGAAAATGTTCCATCCCAGATGTACTCTTTCTATCCACCGGATAACCAGCATAATCAACATCAACATGCCCAATTAAGTCAAAGTTATCTTCTGAGGGATAATAGAGGACACTTTTAATTTCCCCAGACTTTTTTCCCATGAGCATGGTTTTGGGCTAGGTTACCAACCTCAAGAGGAGGATTCCTTTTTATTTTGAGAAATGGTTTCATTCGCGCTAAAGCAGCAACATACTTTCAAGTGGCTTTAGCATCTGCCGAGCACATCTAAGCGAAAAATAGAAAAAACTGGATTTCAATTGGATACCCTTTTTCTCTGTTCCAGGTACAAGAGTTCAGTGTTCCTTTGAGATACCTTAGAATTATCTTAGCAGCTTTCAGATGAGATTATTTTGGACTTGATTGTAATCTAGTACATAACCCCACACTAAATAAAATGTCAAGTCTGATGGTTGTAAGATACAAGAGTGAACCAATGATACCTCGATACATGGTTTCATTCACAGGGGAACCAGGTTTGTCTTTGTCTAGACGAGTGGAGGTGGAAATAGGAGTATCAATGGTCTTTGAACTTTCCATCTCAAACCTCTTCAGAAGCGCTTTAATATATTTCTGATGACTTATCATCGTTCTCTTAAGGGTTTGCTTAACCTGCAGGCCTAGGAAGAAGTTTTGTTCCCCCATCATACTCATCTCAAACTCGCTTCCTATAAGCTTGGCAAACTCCTCACACAAGGAATCATTTGTTTCACCAAAAATGATGTCGTCAACATAGACCTAGACAATCAACAAGTTCCTTCATCTATTCATCAGAAAAAGAGTTTTGTCAATTTGTCCTCTAGTAAAACCATTTTACAGAAAGAACCTGGACAACCTTTCATACCATGCACAAGGGGCCTTCTTTAAGCCATATAGTGCCTTGTCGAACTTGAATACATGTTCAGGATGCTCATGACATTCAAAACCATGTGATTGTTTGGCAAAGACATCTTCCTTCAAATATCCGTCCAGAAATGTACGATTGACATCCATTTGGAACAATTTGAATTCCATATGAGATAAAAGCAATGACAATTCTGATGGCTTCCATCCTTACAACTGGAGAAATAGTCTCATCATAATCAATTTCTTCTTCTATATATAGCCTTGAACTGCCAATTTAGCCTTGTTTCTTGTTGTGTTTCAAAGCTCATCAAGCTTGTTTCTGGAACCCACCTGATCCTAATAACAGTTCTATATGAAGGTCAGGGAACCAGGTGACACATTGTTCCTCTCAAATGGATGGAGTTTTTCTTACATAGCAGCAACCCAGTCGACATCTTTCAATGCTTCCTTGATATTTTTGGGCTCAATTTGAGACAGGAAAGCTGAGAAAGCAAAAAATGCTTCTTGTATCTGATCTAGTCTGAATTTCTAAATCAAGAGGGGTTATTACATTCTGGAGAGGATGTGAGTTTTTGTGCTTCCAGTTAGACACCTGAGTCTCATGGTGAGAAGACCCAGGTTCCACCGTGTGGGATCCATCATTAGCATCCATGGAAGAGTGAGTACCACTTCTTTTCTCAGCATCAGGAGTGCCTTGCACCTTATCAGCAACTCTATTTTCTACTTCAGTTGCTTTAATGGAGGAACCAGGTTCCTTTGAATCAGTTGTAGGTTCTGCTGCATCTTTTTCACTAGACTCCTTGATCTTACTCATCATATTTGCCTTCCCGTTTGCCATATGAATGAATTCTCCAGGGGACTTTGAATACTCTCCATCCTGATCATTCTTATCATGTGAGTCTTTCCTACTTGAGTGGTGTGATTCATCAAATATTACATGTACACTTTTTTCTACACATTGAGTTCTTTTTTTGTAGACCTTGTATGATTTTCTTTGTGAAGAATATACAAGAAAAATCCCTTCATCACTTTGGTATCAAATTTTCCCAACGCTTCCTTACCATTATTGAGAACAAAACATTTACAGCAAAATATTCTCAGGTTAGTCAGCTTGGGTTTTCTCTCGTTTACCAATTCATATGGGGTCTTGTTTGGGAGGGACATGATCATGCACCTGTTTATCAGATAGCATGCAGTGTTCCCTGCCTTAGCCCAAAAGCTCTTTGGTACATCACTGTCAATTAGCATTGTCCTTGCCATATCATCAAGAGTCATATCTTTCCTCTCCACAACACCATTTTGTTGGGGTGTTTTGGGAGCTAAAAAATTATGGCTTATACCATTTTCAACAAAGAATTCATCAAATTATGCATTGTCAAACTCGGTACTATGATTAGATCTTATGCTTACAATATTATGGCTTATCTTCACTTGAATCTGCTTCACAAAGGAAGCAAAAACTGGAAAAGCTTCATCCTTGGTTATTAGGAACAAGGTCCATGTGAATCTGGAGTAGTCATCTACAATGACGAAGATGTACTTCTTTCCTCCCCTACTGGGCATCCTCATAGATTCACACATATCCATATGGAGAAGATCCAGTGGCCTTGAAGTGCTTACTTCCTTCTTTGACTTGAAAGATGAATTGATTTTCTTCCCTTTGACACATGCATCACACACTGCGTAATCCTTAAAATTTGACTTTTGCAGCCCACGAACAAGGTCCTTCTTGACTAGCTTGTTCAAAAAGGAAAATCTTGCATGTCCCAATCTTATGTGCCAAAGTTCAGCATCATCATCAACAACACTCAAATATGTAAGATCCCCATTGTTTAGAGACTCAAAGTCAGCAACATAGATATTTTTAAATCTTTTTGCCACCAGAACCACTTCACCAGTTATAAGATTGGTGACTGTGCAAGACTTTGATAAGAATTCCACTTTGTTTCCTTTGTCGCAGATTTGAGAGACACCCAGCAAGATGTGTTTCAGGCAATTCACATAATACACACTTCTCAATTAAGTGAGTGCGTGTCTTATGTTGAGGCAGCTACTTGGGAGTCCAAGTCAGTCATGCGGAGTAGATACCCACACTTGTTCGCCACTTCAGGTAATTTTCTATGTCCATTCGAGGACAAACGTATGTTTTAGAGGTGGAGATTGTGATGACCCAAGGGGTCATTTATAAAAAAGACTAAAATGAAATACCTCGATTTGCGTGCGCAGTCGGGGCGTGAAACCGAAAAGCTTTTATGTGAAAATATGCGAAGTAGTGATTTTTAGAAATTAAATATGGTAAAAGTTGTCTTTGGTCAACATTTTGAGTAAACGGACCCAGATCCGTGTTCCGACGATCCCGGGAGGTCCGCAGTAAAATATGGGACTCGGGCGTATGCCCGGAAATTAATTATGAGGTCCCAAGCCTTAGAAATCAATTTTTCAAAGAAATTGTTTTGCTGAAATGTTTATGAATTAAAGAAAAGAAATAATGCTAAAAATCATTGGTATCGAGTCCATATTTTGGTTCCGGAGCCCGGTACAGCTTTGTTGTGATATTTAGAGGTTAACTGCAAAATTTGGTGAAAAACGGAGTTCGTTTGACGTGATTCGGACATCCGGTTGAGAAATTATGAACTTTAAGAGTTTTTGTTGAAAATGATGAGTTTTGAGGTTTAATTCATAGATTTACATGTTATTTTCATGATTTTATCGCACGAGCAAGTCCGTATTATGTTTTTAGACTTGCGTGCATGATTTGTTTGGAGCCCCGAGGGCTCGGGTGAGTTTCGGGTAGGCCACGGAATGTTTTTGCACTTAAATGAACTACTGGTTTTTATTTTTCTGGATTCCAGGTATTTGTTATGTGCGATCGCATAGGAAAGTCCGCTATTGCACAGAGTAAAATTTAGAAGGCCTGTTTGGAACCCTGTGCGATCGCACAGTGCAAGCTCAGGGTCCCCAAAATTGTATTGTGCGATTGCACTCTTTCTCCCGCGATAGCACATCCTTAATTTTTCCTTACCCTGTGCGATTGCACTCTTTCTCCCGCGATAGCACAGCTTTAATTTTTCCTTACCCTGTGCGATTGCACTCTTTCTCTCGCGATAGCACAACTTTAATTTTTCCTAACCCTGTGCGATTGCACTCTTTCTTTCTCCCGCGATCGCACAGCTTTAATTTTTCCTTACCCCGTGTGATCGCACCTCTTTATCCGCGATCGCACAGTTGCCCAGCCCAACTATTATAAATACGTGTTAAAGAACGGACATAACACTTTTTTCTCCAATTTTTCGAAGTTCCAGCCCTAAAAACGAGTTTTCTTCAGCAATCTTCATCCTCAATTCATAGGTAATCAATTCCATACCTTGTTCTTTCAATTCCTTACTATATTGCATTACTTTTTAAGCAAAAATAAAGAATTTTCATGGTAAAAATCTAGGTTTTGGGTAGAATTAAGGAGTTTTGTAAAAATTAAAATTTTATATCAAATTAAACTCGGATTTCAAAACTAATAGCATATTTGGGTTCGTGGGTGAATGGGTAAACGTAATTTGGTCCGAACCCCAAGTTTAGACCAAGTAGGCCCGGGGTCGGGTTTTCACTTTTTTTGAGAAAAACTTAGGAAAAATTATATTCTTCAATAAAATTAGTTCCTTTAGCATTAGTTAATGATATTAAGTTAATTTTGATTAGATTCGAGCAAGTTAGAGGTGAATTCAAAAGGAAAAGCAATAGTTGAGCATTTAGTGGCCTGCGGAATTGAGGTAAGTGTTTGGCCTAACTTTAGCTTGAGGGAATAGGACTCCCCACTTGTTTGCTACGTGAATTGCATGGGTGTGGTGTATAGTGATACGCTCAAATTACACCTTAAAATAGTGTACGCGATCGATGTCAAATATAGTAACCAAAAAAGGTTGGAGTCGAATCCCACAGAGAACAATATGGAGGCGATTAGGAATGCAAGAGAATTATCACTTATCGCGCAATGCCAAACAAATAGATTTTGGTTTTCAAAGTTGTTTATAACTAAATGCGAAAATATAAACTGACCTAGAAAGAAATTAAAATGATCAATGGCAACAAGTATGATTGCATCGGGTATTACACTCAAGTAACGATCCAATGTATTTCACGATTTTACAAATATGAGCGAGTTTATGTTAATTAGCCACGGATAATAATTCTTAATTAGCTTTTTCCAAAGACTAATAAGACTTCCTAATTGAATTATTCCTAACCCAATTAAGAGATTAAGCACACCCGGATGTGGCTACAAGTAGTTCAATCCAATCCCTAGGTAAAATCTATAAAATGAGGGTTAAAGCCTCAAGTTCTTGTTAATTAATCTTTCACAACCCCAAATTATCTTTTCCAAATTAATTCGGAATTAATGGGCGAGTCCTAGGGTTAGCTAATCCCTTTGAAAATATTAAAGAACAAGAATAATTAAAGAAACAATAACTCACTTCATAAATATAATAAAATCATTCAATGCATAAGCACAACAAGGTATTTAATCCACACTTTAAATATGTAAATTTCCATAAACAAGATTCAAGTGTTGGAAATAAATACTACACACTTAAATATTCAATACAAAACAAGGAAATGAAGAAACAAACATAAATGGGTAAGAAAACCTTAACCACAAGAGTGAAATCTTCACAACCCAAGTGTGTGTGCAAACCCTAGCTTCAAGACTTGTTCTTCTCTCTCAAAAATATATTTACAATGCCAAGGATTTGCCAAAATATCTACTAGGTCAAGTATATGTGAGTTGGTAACAAGAAAATGTGTTTTTACATTTTTGCCCAGTGCTGATGCCCGTTGGCCGCACCTGCGGAAGAATCTTCGCATGTGGGATTCCGCAGGGGCGGAAATCCAATCGCAGGTGCGAGTCTAGGTTTGGGCCATTTCTGCAAATGCGGACAAAAGCTTGCATCTGCGGTTCCGCAGGTGCGTGGATTACATCGCAGGTGCGGTTGCTGTCCAGTCTAGCTCTTCTTCGCAGGTGCGGTTTGTCCTCCGCAGGTGCGAGATCGCACCAGCGGCCCAGAATTCGCAGTTGCGGAATCACTGGAGCTTTTGCACATTTTTCACCACTTTTTGTTCAACTTCTCTCCAATTCAACACCAACCACTTCATGGCATCATTTTCCTGAAATTCGAGCAATTACACACTATAAACGATCTCAAGTTATCATTAAAGGATGCAAAATCTAACGAGAAGAGGCTAAAATGAGTGGTAAAATCACCACTCATCAACACCCCCAACTTAGAGCTTTTGCTTGTCCTCAAGCAAACCAAAACTAATAACTAAATGAGGTTCTACCATTTCAAGCACAAGCTGCATTACTATCATCTACAAGTCACATTCCCCAACTAAGCATTATACTTATGGATTTGGTTGGTACTAATAATTAGGCTCAAGTATGCATCTTACTCGAATAACTCCCTCATTTAAAACAACTTCAAGAAGTGCAAGGGAGTTTCAAAAATAATCAAGTGACAAGAATAAGCCTCAAGAAGTGATTCAAAAGCACTAGTCTACTACATATGCTCAACTTACTCATTTCCAAGTATGTCAATTTCACCACTCCATCCTAAATCATGTGCCCTCACAAAGAAGAAAGAAAGTCCCAAAATCACCATATTTACAAGACAACACACGGGATTGTTTCACAAAGACACTCACACTCACAAAGAATTTCAAGTGTTACAACCAATCATGCCATAGGCTTGCCCTTATTTTAATTCATCGCATATTCAAATACATTCGATTGGAGATCCCATAAGGATTTTTTAAGCTTGTAATGTAGGTTTAGGGAAGGATAGGATACACATTTGGGAAAATTACTACACCCTCCTTGAACACTACTCACATTTTCCTTTCTTGTTGCATTTTGTTTCTTTTCAAACCACATAGCCTCATTCGCATTTAGTTACCAACATAGAACCACTTTAATTGCCTCACTAAATTTCTTCAAAGCTCCCATATTTATTTACATATATATACTTGTTTCTTCTTCTTCTTCTTTTTTTCTTTTGTTTTGGAGCTTGAATAATTTCACAAGAATCTTTTGAGGTATATATTTTGCACTCAATGTACAACCTTACCAATTTCCACTTTGACACTACACCTCCAACTTAGGCTTTTTGCCTCATTCTCAATCTTCAAGGAGGGACGGGTTCAAAAGAGGAATTATTTTGCAAAAGGGAAAGGTTTGTAATGAGGTGACCAAAGAAAAGGTTCAAGGCTCAAATGGGGCAACTAGTGATAATATCTATACAATGGTGGCTCGAAAGGCTAAAGAGGTTTTCAAGTAGCACAAAGAATGCCTAAGGTCATTTCTCCAACCAAACATAATTATCATTAGCATTGAAAGACCAACCAGGCAAGTTCTAGATGATAGAAGTGAACACAAGATTCATTTATATAAACACTAACGCACATGGAACATGAATTAATCAAGACAGATCAATTTCACTTTTTAACAGGAGTTTAGAGCAACATTTCTCAACTAGTGGGCAACGAGTCACTAAAAAAGCCAAAAATTCGTCACAAAAATTATTCTTCCCCATGAAACTTACTTGTTCTAATTCAAAACAAAATTTGGAGGGGTATTCTTAATTCACATTTCATATACAAGAGACTAATTTCTTTAGTACCAAATAATCCAAAAGTCTCTTCCTAGCAAAACAAGACTAATTCCCCTAAGAAAGTTGTCATACCATCTATCATAGGGAAAGGTCACCCGGTTCACTTTAAAAATGTTCCTTGGGAAAGAACCGTAACATGAAGAAAACCCAAGGAGGTATTATTAAGAAGGTAAAAATTAAAGAACAAAGCTACTAGTGAAAAGCTAAAAACTAAAAATAGAAGCAAACTACTAAGGAAAATAAAGGATACAAGAAAAATAAAAATAAACCAATCACACCAAAGTATCTATACATCCACAATAAGCCCGGCAAGGGCACAAAGTATCTATACATAAAAAAGAGGCCCGACAAGGGCACAAAGACAATATCATACAAAAAGTCATACATAGATACAATGTGCAACAGCCACCCCCAACTAAAAAATTTTGCAGTGTCCCCACTGCATAACATCAAAATAAAAGAGCATAGTTTGAGGGTCTCCCTGAGGTCTGCATCAGACTAGCAGACAGGAGGACAATGGGCCGGTCAATGCTGCTGAGAACTCTCATCATCATCATCATGATCATCATCTACATCTGCACCCTCACTATCAGTCATGAACGAGTAGTCCTCGCTATCATCAGCATCTGCAACTGGCAGCTTCTTGCTTGGCTTCCCCTAGCTGAAGATTGACTTGACGCCTCTCCATACCTTGACCAGGAGCTTACCTTTCTTTTTATTTCTCCTTTTCTTTGTCAAATGACTCCTTGAGGTCAACATGAGCCTTGGCCAGGCTGGTGTAGGCGGTGTCAAGCTGTGGAAAAGATGCTGACATCCTGTCCTGAGTATCAAAATAATGTTGCATCTCAGCCCTGGAGTAGTACTCAGGTGGAGGTTGAGGCTGGGAGGTGGAAGGTCCAGTGGGGATCTTGGATACTAGGTCTCGCAGGATAGCAAATTGGGAGTTCATCTCCCCAAAAGGACCCTCTGCTACAACAGGTTGTGAGGAGGATCCAGCTCCGGCAGTGGTGGTGGTGGTGGTCTTCCTCTTCTTGCTCTTCACTGCTCCACCTTCCCCCTTGACTCTCAGCGGGTTGAAGGGTTTGTCAGCGGGCACCCAATGATCAGTGGGGCACTCCTCGACCTGTGCCCGCTTGCACAACTCAGTAATCAAAGATGGAAATAATAACCCCGGCCCATCGTCAAGCAAATATTGCCGCATCTCGCTCAGCATGTAATGGCCCGGGTTCACTGGAATGCCATCAACCAGGCAAGCAATGATCAGGGATCTGGTGTAGGAAACATCTGAGACATTCCCACTGGGGGACACCCTGCTGCTCAGTATATATAGCCATATCTTCGCCTCGGCTGTGAAGTCAGCTGACTTCAAGCCTTTCCTCTTGTTAGCCCACTGTGGTCAGACACTCTCAGGGTACAATTTGGACACAAGCCATGCTGAGTTTTCGCAGTGATCCTTCTCTAGTACTGGCTCTATTGGGTGGCTTGGAATGCCGAGTGCAGCATTAATTTCTTCTGCCCCGAACCTCACTATTTTCCCTCTGATGATGAGGTGAGGATAGTCGAAGTTTGTACTCCTGAGATTGGCGTAAAACTCGTGAACCCATGTCTCATTTGCCTTGCACGGAGTGGGAATGAAGCACAACCACCCAGAGGATACCAACCGATCATAGAAATCCGGGAGCTTTTCGCCTAATTTGTCCTCCCCAATCCCTCTCTCAAGCACCAATTTCTTGGTGAGGAGGTTGTCATAGTACCGGTGTTGACAGTCAGCCGACATGAACCGGTAATTATCATAATGTTCCCCAACCTCCTCCCCAATTTCAGAACTGTGTGGAGCATTTTCGTGTGCGTTCGGGTCCATTTTTGAGTCAAAGTACCTACAAAAAATCAAAACGAAGTTAGTCACGCAGTGGAATCTCGTTAAGCATATTAAGACACTGCAAATAGGCCAAAGAACCAAGTCGAACGGGTGCGGGAGGGACACATTGCAAAGCCACTATTTTTGGCAAAAACTGGCCAGTTTTCGCACCTGCGGAGTTTTAACCGCTGGTGCGGTTTCGCACCTGCGGAATTTTAACCGCGGGTGCGGTTTCGCACCTGCGGAAAAATTAATGCACCTGCGGTCATAGTCGCACCTGCGGTCCTTCGTCCCAAAATGGAACTGCCTAGAAATTTTTCTTTCATTTTTCACTTGGGCTTTGCTTTTGGCCACTAATCTGTACTCAAGACTTCCAGATTAGTGTACCAAACTTTGTTCTAACTTCATTAACGCTAGAATTAAGGTAGTGTGCACTCAATTTTCATTTATACAATTAATTGAACACATTGTGAGCATATAAAGTTTACTCCTTCCTCACATGAAGTGGGCTCTCAAAACAAACCCACAAGTTGTTTCTTCACTGAAGCCATCACACATTTCCTACTCTCAACCAAATCCTCACTCTAATTCTAACCTAGTTCACAAGCAAACAAAATGAAATAAAAACAACCATGGAATCTACACGGCCAATGAAGGCCTGAGAAAATAAAAAAAAATAGAGAGGAAGAAAGGAGTGAGGAGTTGAAAATACCTGGGTTTTGAGAATGAAATGGAGAATTACAGAGGAGATGCAGACTGTGTTGGAAGTTTTGAGGGTTAGGGGATTTTGGTGCTGGGGAAATATGTTAGGAATGAAAACTTACCTGATGAAGTGAACTTAGGGATTTCAAGTACACGATAGTCACACCTGCGATGGAGGCTACACCTGCGAGTTATAGACCGCTTCTGCGAAACCGCACCTGTGCAAATCTGACCGCATGTGCGGAATCCCTGGGCTCAGCAACAAACAATCTGTGGACATTGGCGATCGCATTTTTTATCGCAAATACCACTCTGCTATAGCATATTTGACATGGGGCATCGCAGAGTTGGTCAGTAGGCTGCCCAACTATTTTCTTTGTTTTCTTGCACTATTTTTGGCCTCCCGATATCCCCCTCCTGCTCAAATCAACTCCGAAAATTTTGAAACTTGGCAGATTGGTTAGAAAAAATATAATAAGCTATTCTACAAAAGAAATTTTCAAAAATGGCCAAAACCTTTGAAAAACGATGGGTTGCCTCCCACCAAGTGTCGTATTTAACGTCGTGGCACGACGCAAATCACTTTACCACTTTTCTCGCCACTTGGATGATATGAATTGGGAACCTAGCTTGGAATCAAGCTTGTGACTACGAGCGGTGGGGGTGGTAAATAGATGACCGAGCCAAGCCTTAAATTTATCATTTTGCACTTCTTGGCTCTCATGTGAGGAATGTCATTTTGTTTTCTTGTTTCCTCAAATTGCAAGATGTATGGTATGAATTTTTCCTCCTCGCAACACTCCATTGACTCGTGTAGTTCAACTTCCGTTTTACCACACAATTCCAATGTTGAAAAATGCTTGGAATGTGCCTTCAAACTTCCAACTTGCAAATTTTTCTGGATTTTGACATCCTCATTTTCCCCCGGCATAGAGTCAAATTCAACCAAATTTTCAATCACCCCGGTTGACTCTAATTCCATCTTTTTCTCGGCATCGCTAACACTCATGGAGTCGATTGGCGGATGTTCAAGGCTTGATTCCTCAAAGTAGAACTCACTCTCATCCTCCAAATTGAACTCTTCTTGGCTTCCATCCGCACTTTCAACTTGAGAGGCATGGTGAGGTTCCATGAATGCTTGCATTTGATCCTCCAAAGTGCGGATGAGCTCATCATTTTGAGTCACTTTATGCTTCAATTCCTCGAGTGCAAAGTTGTGCTTTTCCTCATTTTCAAGAATGGCCTCCAACATGAGCATCATCTTCTCATTTTGAGCATTTGAGAGTTCTTCTTGGCTTTTTTCAAGTGCCAAGGAAGCATTTTCAACTTCAACCTCTAAGGAAGGTTCTTGGCTATCACCCACCTCCAAGGCTTTTTGAACCATTGAAGCTTCAATCATTGCATCCATTTGTGAGTGCAACCTTTCAAGTGCCAAATCATTTTGAAGACTAGTCTCCAAAAGTTCTTCCAAGGCATTTTGCTCATGATTTCCTTCTTCAAGTAGGCATTCTAACATGAGCTTGAACTCTCCATTTCTACCATGCTCAATTTCCTCCACTTCTTCACCCCTAAAATTTCCATCATAAAAAGTAGATTCATCATAGTGGGGGCTTGGGGAAGGGACGGACAAATATACACAATCGTACCGATGACCATCTTGGCAACCACACCTATCACAAATACTCCACTCATAGGTTTGAGATTGTGCGCACAATCCATCCCTGGGAGAATTTAAATAATTTTTCCACGAGTGTGGTCCTCCACAATAAGGACAAGGGTCATCAAAGTATGAACAACTACCATCCGACCAATTTTCATTATAAGATGCCATTATTTTATTTTATTTTTATATCAAAAATTAAGAAAATAAGCAAGAAAAATAATTACACAAGTATTCACAAGTTTGGATCAAAGCACTTATGCTTACTTCTCAAACAACCTAAATTACGCTAATTGTTCCCCGGCAACGGCGCCAAAATTTGATACGCTCAAATTACACCTTAAAATAGTGTAAGCGATCGATGTCAAATATAGTAACCCAACAAGGTTGGGGTCGAATCCCACAGAGAACAATATGGAGGCGATTAGGAATGCAAGAGAATTATCACTTATCGCGCAATGCCACACTAATAGATTTTGGTTTTGAAAGTTGTTTATAACAAAATGCGAAAATATAAACTGACCTAGAAAGCAAGTAAAATGATCAATGGCAACAAGTATGATTGCATCGGGTATTACACTCAAGTAACGATCCAATGTATTTTACGATTTTACAAATATGAGCGAGTTTATGTTAATTAGCCACGGATATAATTCTTAATTAGATTTTTCCAAAGACTAATAAGACTTCCTAATTGAATTATTCCTAACCCAATTAAGAGATCAAGCACACCCGGATATGGTTATAAGTAGTTCAATCTTATCCCTAGGTAGAATCTATAAAATGAGGGTTAAAGCCTCAAGTTCTTGTTAATTAATCTTTCCCAACCCCAAATTATCTTTTCCAAAATTAATTCGGAGTTAAAGGGTGAGTCCTAGGGTTAGCTAATCCCTTTGGAAACATTAAAGAACAAGAATAATTAAAGAAACAATAACTCACTTCATAAATATAATAAAATCATTCAATACATAAGCACAACAAGGTATTTAATCCACACTTTAATTATGTAAATTTCCATAAACAAGATTCAAGTGTTGGAAATAAATATTACACACTTAAATATTCAATACAAAACAAGGAAATGAAGAAACAAACATAAATGGGTAAGAAAACCTTAACCACAAGAGTGAAATCTTCACAACCCAAGTGTGTGTGCAAACCCTAGCTTCAAGACTTGTTCTTCTCTCTAAAAAATATATTTACAATGCCAAAGATTTGCCAAACGATCTGCTAGGTCGAGTATATGTGAGTTGGGAACAAGAAAATGTGTTTTTATATTTTTGCCCAGTGCTGATGCCCGTTAGCTGCACCTGCGGAAGAATCTTCGCAGGTGTGGTTCCGCAGGGGCGGAAATCCAATCGCAAGTGCGAGTCTGGGTATTTTGGCCCATTTCCGCATATGCGGACAAAAGGTTGCGCCTGCGATTTCGCAGTTGCGTGGATTACATCGCAGGTGCGGTTGCTGTCCAGTCTAGCTCTTCTTCGTAGGTGCGGTTTGTCCTCCGCAGGTGCGAGGTCGCACCAGCGGCCCAGAATCCGCAGGTGCGGAATCACTGGAGCTTTTGCACATTTTTCACCACTTTTTGTTCAACTTCTCTCAAATTCAACACCAACCACTTCATGGCATCATTTCCCTGAAATTCGAGGAATTACACACTATAAACGACCTCAAGTTATCATTAAAGGATGCAAAATCTAACGAGAAGAGGCTAAAATGAGTGGTAAAATCACCACTCATCATATAGGTGTGGTGACGAGTATCTATGCACCACCCAAATTGGTTGTTAAACATGATCCTATTTCATGTTCCCCACTTATTTGATCATTATCTTAATTGTTATATGTTCATTATGCTTCGATGACTATTTGGCCTTGTTGATCTGTGTTAGAAATTGTTGTGATTATTTGGAAAGAGTATTGGTTGTTTGAGTTGGTTTTCTTGTGAGACGTATAACGGTTGAGAGGTTTAGCATTATTTTTACGGATTTTATATATATATATATATATATATATATATATATATATATATACATTCCTGTTGGTCTCGTCTTGATAATATTGAGGAAGTTATGAGAAAGGACGTCTAACTGTTATTGTTGAGGATCACGTGGTTATTGGGTTTCATTGAGTTACTTCCAATTGTTGTTGCAAGTGTGTTAAAATGTTGGATGTTCTCTTGAGTTTATTATAGTATATAAAGACTAAGCTGGATTGACAGCGTTACGGTGTTTACTTATATTCTTGTTGGTTTCTTGGTTGAGAGGTTATTGATGAAATCATGAGAAAAATGCAGTTTATTATTTATAATTGTTGAAATAAAAGTATTGTGAAAGGCTTGGCCCGAATCGTGAAAGTTTGAAATAAATATATATATATATATATGACTGTGATAAGGGTGGGCAAGGAAAAATAAATAAATAAATATATATATATATATGACTGTGATAAGGGTGGATGGGAGAAATATATATATATATAACTGTGATAAGGGTGGACAGGGAAAATAAATATATATGACTGTGATAAGGGTGGGCAGGAGAAATAAATATACATGACTGTGATAAGGGTGGACAGGAAAAATAAATACATATGACTGCGATAAGGGTGGACAGGGAAAATATAAATATGTGATAGTAATAAGGGAGGATATTTATATTTATATTTTACTGGTTTTTCAAGAAAAAGAGAATCAAAGTTTTGAAAAGCTAAAATATTTATTTTACTACTCTTTAAATATTTTAGTACTATTGTTATTTAAAGTTAAATTTTGGAACTCCGAAGAGATATTTGAGAATTGGTTATAGCTGAGTTATTTTATTTTATTTGGTTGCCACACTTAATTATCTATTTGTTTAGATTTATTTCTTGCTCATTATTTATCGTTGTTAAAGATTATATTGTTGAAGCCCGACTTAGCCTCGTCACTACTTCGCCGAGGTTAGGTTCGGCACTTACTCAGTACATGGGGTCGGTTGTACTGATACTACACTATGTGCTCTTTCTGCACAGATCCAGGTACCATTCAGCAGTAAAGGATTCTAGGACGATCACCCGATTTTGTTTGGAGACACGAGGCACATATGCCGGCGTTCGCAGATATCCGAGAGTCTCCTCCTATATTTACATACATTGTTTTATATCATT
>MDKH01071194.1:0-10908 GCA_005239495.1 Nicotiana undulata | reverse complement strand
ATATATAGTTATGTTCCTGTTGGTTTCATGGTTGAGAGGATATTGATGAAGTTTATGAGAAAATACAGTTTTTTATTTATAATTGTTGAAACCAAAATATTATGAAAGGCTTGACCTGAATTGTGAATGTTTTTGATGAATAAACCAAATTGATTGTGATAAGGGGTATGTGATAAGGGGGTGAAATAGATTGTGATAAGGGTGGATAATTGATTGTGATAAGGGTGAATAATTGATTGTGATAAGGGTGAATAATTGATTGTGATACAGGTGGAGAAATTGCTTGTGATAAGGGTGAATAATTATGTTTTACTGTTTTTAATTACAAAGATTTGGAAATTCTTGTTTACTCTACGGTCGTTCTCATATTTTGTACATGTGGTGATTTTTTTTAAAGTAAAGTAAAGTTGGGAAATTGATTTGAGGATTGGTTATAGCTGAGACCCGGAAAGAGGTGACTGAGTTAATTTCAATTGTTGTTGTAGTTGTTATTATTTAATTGTTTTTGATTTCTTTCTTGCTTTGCTATTTATTATTGTCACAGGTTATGTTGTTAATGCCCTGCCGTAGCCTCGTCACTACTTCGTTGAGGTTAAGCTCGGCACTTACTCAGTATATGGGGTCGGTTGTACTGATACTACACTCTGCACTCTTTTGTGCAGACCCAGGTACTGGCCAGGAGTAGTGATATTTATAGCAGCCACCCATTCCTTGTTTCAGAGACATGAGGTTTATCTGCCGGCGTTCGCAGATCCCGAGAGTCTTCTCCTATTTTTATAAAACCGTTTTAGTATATTCTAAACATTTACACTATTTCTTTCAGCCAATATTTTTAGTATTCTTTAGTAGTTCGTGAATTGTGACACTAGACCCTGGGGTAGTTTTAAGTTTTTTTTTATATAATTAGTTCGTGGCTCGTTTTATTTAATTGCTTATTCGTTTAAACTTGGAATTACTCATTGAAAGTCAACAGCTTAAATTTTATTTTACAATTTATGTTTAAATGGAAATTTAAAGGAAATAGTTAATCGAACTCTAACATTGGCTTGCCTAGCAAGTGTGGTGTTAGGCGCCATCACGATCCCTAAGTTTGGGAAAATTTGGGTCGTGACATTAACATTTTTTAAATTGTATGCCTTTCATACTCCATTCTTTGTTGTCCCATTTGTCCCTAACTATACTTTCAAAGTCTGGATGATCAACTAGACAGTTGAAAAATTTGAAAGGTTTTCCTTTACTGTCCATTTCTGTTTCCAGCTCTATACATAATGGAGAGTTATCAGAAAACCGAGGATCCATCACATTAACTTGCATTGGTGGCATATTCATCATCCAGTGTGCATTAACAATAACTTTGTCAATTCTGCTATATACATGACTGTTTGTCCATGTATATGACCTGCTCACAGTAGTAAGCTAATTCAGTCTGCAGTCCTCCATCAGAGATCTGGAATCCTTAATCTCATTTTCCTGCACTATTGTACCATTCACCCTGTCCTCAATATATATTATTGCATTAAAATCTCCCATGATTAACCAAGGATTAGTCATCTGGGAGTCTATTCTCTTTAATGCTTCCCAATTAGCACATCTATGAGCAATTGTATGCAATCCATAAATAGCTGTAAAAGCAAATTGTTTGCTAGAACTGCTATTATGAACTATACCATGAATGTATTGAGCGTGACTCTGTATCAAAGTAAACCGAATACTGTTTAGATCCCAAATGATCCATATTCTTCCTTTATCATCAGATGACCTATTTGAGCACCAACACCACCTTGGTGCACATTTATTAATAATCTTTTTTGCTTTATTATCTTGTACTCTATGCTCTACTATTGTAATAAGGCTAATCTTATGACTTTGCAAGAAAATTTTCATCTCCTTTTGCTTATATACCTTATTAAACCCCCTCACATTCCACGTAGCTATGTAGATTTAGGGTTGGGTGGGGCTCTTCCTTCAACTGCTCCTCTGCTACTTCCAGGATTATCCTCATCTGCCCATCTTGGATTTCCTTCATGTGCTTCCACTCTTAATGGAGGGAAACCATTAGTAGTGGTGATAACTTGATGAGTTGGGCTTATCAATCATCATCTACCTTTTGCTTTTGTCCACACTTGCTGATTGCCATCTGGTTCCTGTGGTTCACTCTGCTACACTTGAGTTATCTGCTTGCTTGTATCCTTCCCTGTTTGTTTTATTGGCCCTACTGCAATCCACTAAGATGTTGGTTTTACATTCTTTGTCTGCTGCATGTTTCCATTAACAGTATGAACTCTGTCCTGATGTTTAGGAATTACTGCTCTTTGATGTTATTGCTTTCCCTTGAGGTTATTCCTAATTGCCCCAGCTTTGCCTTGCTCTCCATCACAGTCATGTCCCACCATCAAGTACTTCTTACAATATTGTGGCACCCAGTGGTATTCCACCATCTGCTCAAATTTCTTCCCTGAAGGATCTTGTACACTAATGCACTTTGATAGCTCTTTACTGATATCCATTTCAATAAGGACTCGGGCATAAGAAATCCTTGTTGTATTAGTTGTGCACTCATCAACATAAATAGGGCATCCCAAACCACTAGCAATTCGACTCAAAGTCATCCTTCCCCAGCAATTCAGAGGTAAATTAGGAAAGTTGACCCATAGTGGTATAGTCTTGAGAACTTCATTATACAGATTAAAATCTGCTGACCATGATTTCAGAATTAATGGCTTTGCCCCCATAATATGTGGCCCTGAATACAACACTTCATTTTTATCTTCCATGTTATTGAATAGTATAACAAAATACCCTTCATTGTGATAAAAAACTATTGGTTTGGCAGAAAAGTTCCATTGTGATGTTATAAATCTCTCCATGGCTCCTATTGAAGGTGAATCCCCAATAACATACAAAATAACAGCCTTTTGCCATTTCTCATTTTCCAGCTCCATCTCCTCCTGTTTTAGTTGCACTTTCTTTACTCCATATTGAATGGTAGGGGGTATAAACACTAGATACATACCCTTTGTAGCCATCTTGTTACTAGTAAATATATTCACCCACTTTTTCTAAGTTTTCCCAGACTCTGGTTTTGATATCTCCTGAACTAGTGCACTTGTAGTACTCTGGTTCTTTCCTTTTTGCTCCTTCATTTGCTTTGTTTTGATTATAGTATCTGTAGTCCTTTGATTTTCTACTTCTTCCGCTACCACATTCTTCTTGTCACGACCCAAAATCTATAGGTCGTGATGGCGCTGGACACCACTGTCAGGCAAGCCAACCCCTTAATTAGTTGAAATACTTTCCTGTTTAACATTTCCGAAATCAATCCCTTTCATTTCATTTCATAATCAAATACATAAAACTTCGCTAATTAAGTACGATAGGAAATCAACTCAGCTTGATAAAATGAAACCCAACACATCCCCAGAACCCGGTGACACAAGTACATGCGCAACTACTAAGAACTTATACAATTATACAACACTTGTCCGATGAACAATTTGGACAAAGAATTTAAAATAAATGCAAATACATAGGAGGGAGACTCTGTCAGCTGCGGAATGCCTCTGGATGAATGCAACCCGTATAAGTCTCCAGATCAATCGATCTGCTATGATGGTACCTGTGCAACAAAATGCACAGCAAGTGTAGTATGAGTACATAAACAGATATGTACCTAGTGAGTATCCCATCTAAACTCGAAGAAGTAGTGACGAGAGGTCGACTTGACACTCACTAAGGTCCAATATTATGATATATGGCAGGATATAACGAAAAAAATAGTAGGTAGGTAAGACAGTACACAACAAGTGCATATCGAATAAGGAATCCAGGTAATAACCGAAAATAAGCAACAATGTACATTATCTTTCCCTTTTCAAGTATCTGACTAGCCCATTTATAAATGAAACATAACCAAATAGTCATGCGCATACAAGGTCAAGACAACCGGCCAGAGTTGTAATGTAGTATATAAACACTGAACGGTCGAAAAGCTCCCTACGATCGCGAATCATACCTGCGACTCGTGTGCTGACTCGATTATACTGATTCAATATAAGCTCCCCACGATCGCGAATCATACCTGTGACTCGTGTGCTGACTCGATATAAAGATCCCCATGGTCGCGAATCATACCTGCGACTCGTGTGCTGACTCGATTATACTAATTTAATATAAGCTCCCCACGATCGCGAATCATACTTGCGACTTGTGTGCTGAATCGATATAAAGCTCCCCACGGTCGCGAATCATACCTGTGACTCGTGTGCTGACTCGATTATACTGATTTAATATAAGCTCCCCACGATCGCGAATCATACCTGCGACTCGTGTGCTGACTCGATATAAAGCTCCCCACGGTCGCAAATCATACCTGCGACTCGTGTGCTGACTCTTATATATACTGAATTATTATATCTATGCACTGTCGAGGATCGAACGGCCCGTCCCATAAGTGTGTTTTTAAATCCGCCGTGGCATACGGACCGATCCCATAAGAGTGGGGGAAAATCACACTCCGCTCGTGGAATGTAAATTTACGAAGCGGTCACATGCGCACACAATATTCTTTTCTTTTCATAATACTTTCCATAAAGAATTTCTTTCATATTACTTCCCGTAGCATAATTTCTTTCATATTATTTTCCGTAAACAATTCCTTTCATATTATTTAAATTTCATGAATCTCAGAGAATCAAACTACATATAACAGGATTTCATAACATATAATTCATTACGAGAAGAACACAACGCATGATGTGGGGCCTAACTACCCGGACATAACAATAATAGTCGCTACGTACGGACTCTCGTCACTTGGTACGTACGTATCCCCCACAAACAGTTACACACAACATGTAGAACACCTATGGGGACAATTACCTCTTACAAGGTTAGAAAGGAGACTCACCTCGCTCTGAAGATTCATAACCGGCTCCCAAGCCTCCCGACGTCTCCAATCGATGCACAACGCCCCAAAACTATCCAAATAATGATAAACCAATGAAAATATACTTAAATATTTGTTAAAAATTCAGATTATAAAAACTCCCATCTCCGCTCAAGGAATTGACCAAAATGCCCTCAGGCCCACGTGCTAGGATTCCGAAATTTCTCGAAGATAAATTCTACCCATAACCTTACTAAGTCAAATATACAATTTGTTACAATTTTCATGCTCAAATTCATGGTAAAAGTCCAAAATTCCAAGTTCTAGGTCTTCCCCAAATATCCCAAATTTATACAAATTTTCCATGTTTAATTCCATGTAAGATCACATATTTAATTCAAAAATAGGAAGAAATCACTTACCTTGTGTTGCTTGGTGAAAATCCTCCTTGAGCTCTCCAAAATCATCTAAGCCAAATGAAAGAAATGGGCCAAAATTCGTGTTTAAAACAATCTGCCCATGCTTCATCGAGTTGTACTTTGCACTTGCGCTATGCAGGTTGTACATCCTATTACAATTTTCCCTTGTTGAACACCTTCTGTTAAAACACCCGTAACTCCTTGTAGAAATATCCAAATAACAAACGGTTTGAAGATTTAGAAACTAGACTCGAAGATCCTTAATTTGGTAGGCTGTACACCATATTACTCTTTATATATTTCGAGATATGAGCTTCTGAAGTCGGCTCCATGCATCCGAAAATTCTGGCGAAACTGCTCCACCAGCCATCTTCAATCGGTCATAACGTTTTGCACAAAACTCCAAACTCCAAATGGTTTAATGTTCTGAAAACTAGACCTTTTTATTTTTGTTGGTAAAAAAAGATTTTATTGAGACAAACAAAATACATCTAGATATTACAATAGGGGATCAGTCTAGGTAACATAGTGCCTAGATTGTCCCTTTCAAGTACATTGATAACAAAAGCGGTGGGTGTAGTGTAAGTTTGCAAAAAACAAACAGTGTCGAAACTACAACCCATTTTAGATAATTGGTCCGCTACTCCATTAGCTTCTCTGAAAACATGCTTTAGGGGAGGATCATTTTCCTTCCGCGATAGGTACCTGCAATCATCAATTAGATTTTGGTAGAGACAATTGTTAGATTTCATGAGTTTAAGTACATCCAAACAATCATTTTCTATTACTAGCGGGAGAAGGTTGTCCTTAACGGCTAGCTTTAGGCCATTGAGGAGAGCAAGGATTTCCATGTAAATATTGGTTGCATGGGGAATTTTCATGTTGAATCCTAAGATCCACTTACCATTTTCGTTGCGAAAAACTCCTCCAATTCCACCAACTCAAGAATTCCCTAGACAAGAGCCATCTATGTTAAGCTTATAGTAGTTCGTGTCGGGGGGTTCCCATTTAACAAAGATAGTTTTAAGGGGAGGCTTAATATGGAGTTTTTTGGCCAAGAAATGAAATTCCATGGCTTTGTTGATAGGGTGATTCAGGGTCGGGGAGATTTTCTTCCCCTGAAATATGTATCCATTCCTATAATTCCATATATACCATAGGAGAAACGGGAGGAGGTCTGACCAATGAAGATGGCCGTTGAAAGGATTATTGGAGGTCATTTTCTTTTTAAGCCATGCAAGGATAGATCCAACCTCATTTGAGCTCTGGGGGACACAGTGGGCATTTCTTGATTGGGCCCAGATGTCCCTTGAGTAATTGCAGCGAAATAGGATGTGCTCAATGTTTTCCGGGTAGTTTTGGCAGATAGGACAAATATCATCAGGGTAGATTCCTCTCCTGGCCAACATGTGTTTTGTGGGTAATCTGTCCCAAATGATTAGTCAAGAAGTAGTTTAGCTTATTAAGGGTGTTAGATTTCCAGAGCCAGGTGAGGTCCTTTGTCATATGAAGGGGGTTCACTGAAAAAGTGTCATAAGGTGCCTTGACTGAGAAGGTATTGTGGCCTGGTGAATCCCAGGTAAAAGAATCCTTTTGTGGGGCGGATTGTTTTATATAGGTGCTCCTGATTTTTGTTTCTAGGTCACTGGGGATATCAAAGGGTAAGTCTCTAAGGTCAAAAGCACCATTACTAATGATACGGTCAAGTTTCAAGCTCTCTCCATTAGCAGGAAGGGGCCCCTGGATATATTCCCTCATGGTTCCTAGTTGGTTTATCCATTTATCATGCCAGAGGTTAATTGATTTCCCGTCCCCCACCACCCATCTAGTGTTATTCGAGCATAGTTCTGTCCCTTTTCTTATAACCTTCCATATGGGAGAACCCCTATTTATCGAAGTTTTCGGGTTGTATTTGCTGGATAAGGTTCTAGTCCATAGAGCCTCTGGTTCATTTCTAAATCTCCACGCTAGGGCTGCGTTGAATGCAGAGTTTTTCCATCATGAGTTAGGGATGCCTAGGCCTCCTTGCTTTTTTGGCAGGGTTACTATATTCCACCTGGCTAGGTGTCATTTTTTCCTGGTTGTTGAGCTACCCCAGAGAAAATTTCTTTGAATTGAGTCTATTTTGTTAATGGTTGCTTTTGGAAGGTCGTATATTTGCATAACATGATTTGGGATTGCGGCTAGTGTAGATTTTAAGAGAGTTGTTCTGCCAGACAGGGTGAGAAACCTTGTTTTCCAGCCTTTAAGTTTAGTGTTCAAACGATCTAGAATGACTTGGAAGTCTTTCTTGGTGGGGGATTTATTTGGCATGGGGAAGCCTAGATGTTTGCCAAAGTTTTGCGCATTTTTCATTGCAAAAAAATTACTAATGTGATCTTTGAGGTCAGGAGAGATATTTTTTGAGAACATAATCTTAGATTTTTCAAAATTTATGGATTGTCCTGAAGCCTCACAGAATTTGTTGATGGTATCAATAATTGAGTCACAACTTGATTGATTAGTGTTTGCTAGAAGAATAAGGTCATCCGCAAAGAAAAAGTGGGAAAGTTCAGGTCCTTTAGGGGATATTTTGACCGGGGACCATCTGCAATAGTCAATTTCATGATCTATTAGCCTTGATAGCATTTCCATACAAATGATGAAGATGTACGGCGACAGGGGGTCCCTCTGCCTAATTCCCCTTGATGGCTCGAAAGGCTCAGTTTTGGAACCATTAATTTGGATAGCCAGGGTGGAGGAGGTAATGCAGGACATAATTAACTTAATAAGGTCAGGAGGGAAGTTTAGCGATGTAAGGGAGAATTTAATGTAAGACCATTCAATTTTATTAAAGGCTTTCTCAAGGACAATTTTAAGGATCATTTTTTATTTTTTACCTTTAACCTTCTTAAAGTGATTCAGCACTTCCCTAATAATTATGGCATTGTCAGCAGCTCTCCGACCTTTAATGAAGTTGGTTTGAGTAGGGTGAATTAAGTCTTTTAAAAGAGGTTTTATACGATTAGCAATGATTTTTGTAAGGACCTTGTAAGTAGTGTTACAAAGACTTATGGGTCTAAATTGATTTATTGATTCAGCATTTTGGCATTTTGGGATGAGGCATATTATGGTGCTATTCATATTTGTTAACATGCATTTTGCTTTGAAGGAATCTTGAAAGAAGTCAATAAGTTGTTTACTAGTCTCTTTCCAGTATTTTTGGTAGAAAAAAGGATGCAGACCATCCGGGCCCGAGGATTTATAAGGCTTGAAAGAGATTAGGGCTTGGTGGATTTCCTCCACAGTTGGAACACAGGAGAGATAATGATGCTCCTGATCACTTATTGTTGAATTGAAGGACATATAGTTGGTGGTATGCCAACTTTTATTATGTCCGGTGGTGTAGAGGTTTTTATAGTAGTTTATGATGTGACTTTTAATTATATTTTGGTCATGATGCCAATTTCCTGCCTCATCTTTTAGGCACATTATTCTATTTTTCCTCCGTCTCTGCATTGTAGTAATGTGAAAGAACTTTGTGTTAGCGTCACCGTCTTGAATCCATTGGACCCTTGACTTGAGCTTCCAAAATTCCTCCTCTTGGGTTAGTATTAGGTTGTATTCCCGGAGAAGGTTATTTTCTAGGTCTATGAGGAATTGGTTATGGGGATAGTTTACGGAGGATTGAATACCTCTTAACCTAGCAAGAAGTTTGTTTTTTCGTTTAAAAATATTGCCAAAAGTTTGATCATTCCACTCCTTAACTCTCATGCTAAAGTTGTCTATTGCTTTGGTTATGTTTGGTTGATTTGACCAAGTGTTATGGACTAGACTTCTAAAGGAGGGGTGTGTTAGCCACATAGATTCTAACCTGAAGATGTTGCTCTTTATCTTATGATTTTTTTCCAAGTCTAGTTTTATAGGGCAGTGGTCCGAGTGAACACTAGTAAGGTGATGTATATTATAATCTTAGAACAGTTCAATCCATTCCGTATTAGCTACACATCTATCTAGGCGTTCCATGATAATGGTTTTACAATTTTTCCTCTTGTTTGTCTAGGTGAATGTTGATCCTTTAAAACCCAAATCTACGAGACCACAATGATTTAAGCAGTCTAGAAAACATGACACTCTATTGTAATTTATAGGTAGCCCCCCAAAGCTTTCTGATGCACGGGTGACTTCGTTGAAGTCTCCCGCTACTAACCATGGCCCTTTATAATTTTCAGCCACTATCCTTATATTTTCCATAGTATTTTCCTTTCTTCAAGTAAGCAACTAGCATAAATAATAGATAAAAGCCATTTTTTTAAGAATTGTGTACCTTTACCATGGCGTGAATTTCTTGGTCCATTCCTCCAATTTGATCCACAAGGGTGTCACCATTGTTCCACATAAGTACAATACCTCCCGAGTTACCATTTGTCGGTATTTGAATAAGACTAGAGTAGCCAAAGTCGTGAACCAAGTCGTGGTGATCCTCCAATTTTGTTTCCAGGAGAGCAACAATTCTAGGTCGATGATAGTCAAGCATAGCTCTGAAGGCTCTTCTAAACTCTACGATGCCCGCTCCTCTACAATTCCAAAAAATCATATTCATGCTTGTATTTCTTGTTGACGAGCTTCCTTCATTACTTGTCCAGTAATGTGTTAACATTGTGGGCACTAGGACTGCAGCATATTGATAAAGGCTCGGTGTGTTTGTATTTCTTATGGAGATCGAGCATTTCCTCAAATCCACCGGGATCTTTTTTCTCTTCTTGCCTTGAACACCATTGTTTTTGGATAACGTAGTACCCCGTGTTCCACTATTCATTCTATTAAGTCTTCTTCCTCTCCTTCCTCCTTGTTCATTTGCACTCGATGTTGATTCTGTGGGGGTGGGGGTTGCACTGTCTGGGGCTGGGGTGTCGCTGGGGAGGCTGCCATATTGATTGGGGTGGACGATGAGCCTTGAGTTGTTTGCTGTGGGGTCTGTTGCAAGGGATGGTTCGAGTGATTCAAGGGTTGATGCATGGAGGGTGGAGTAGGTTGTGCATGATTGTGTGCATGGTGTGGGTATAATGGGAGGTGTTGGTTGGGCATGGTTTGGTGCATGAGTGGGTTGGGTGTTTGGTTCCAGATTTGGGTGCTCTAGGGAGATGGGAGTTGGCTTACATGCAGCGTCATTGATTGAGGGTGAAGAGGACTTAGCCATGGACGTATCCACGCATTGCTTAGGCCTAGTTGTATACCCTTCGCCACAATTTGAGCCAAGTAGCTCGGGTCCCATATTTGTATTATCAGGTCCCTCCCCTCTAGTTGTAGGCTCACATTTAGTGTTTGTCCCATGAGGCCCCATTCCAGCCAAGATTGAGGTATATGGTCCGAGGGTGTTGGCCTTGTAGTGAAGATCAAGGGTGCTTGTTGTTGGTTCATTGAGTTTGGGCGTGTCCAGACATATCGCCTGGGCCTGAGGTTCCTTCGTGGGTGGTGATGGTTTGGTGGGAATCTTGGCATTTTGAGGTTGTATGGTATGATAGGTAGAGTCTTGTAGGTTAAGATTACTTTGCTTAGGGGGGCTATTTAATGTGTTGGAAGACCACGTTTCCTCCTTCCTGTTGTGCATAATATTGGGAGTGA
>ML270500.1:3391-38674 GCA_005239495.1 Nicotiana undulata | reverse complement strand
AACGGGGTCGTTTGGGTAATAGAGGCAGGCCGGGTTTGGTTAGTTGGGCTGGGTATTGGTGAAGGCATTTTGGGCCTGGACAATTCTAGCCCAGGTCCATTTTAGGCTTCCAAACCTTAAACTAATTTTAATTAATTAGATTAAGACTAAAATGTAGCAATTAATTATAAACTAATTTTGTTATTCAATTATAAAGTATTTCATTAAGCTCACACCATTCAATTTAATTCTAATCATTTAAAAGGCAATGTTCACAATTTTTGTTGAAAGAAATAATTAAATTAAGAATTTGAACATTAATTGACTTTATATCAAACAATTATATTTATTTGAATAGTAGCCAAGGTTATGTGCTTAATCAAACTATTTTAAATTATTTATAGCTTTAAATGACGGATTATGGCTACATAAGGTAAAATAAATCCGCAAATGGCATTAAAATTCAACAAAAATCCGCAAAACTAATTAATTTAGTGAGATTTTATAGGATTATACAATAGGTAAAAATCGCGTGCTCACAGCTGCCCCTCTTTGTTCGAAAACACGAAGGGTTTCCGGGCAAAGACAAAGTGAGCAACCATAACCGACTTTACCCATTCGCATACTCCATCGTGAAGAATTTTTGAAAAGCTTGACCGAACCTTGCTTCGAAGGTTTCCTACATATCCTTGGATATAAAGGAATCAGGTCAGTGTAGTTTTGGAAGTTTTGGTAGCTGGGACTACCGGGAAGCTGTGATTTCACTTCTGTTGTTGCTGCTTACTGCTTGCTGAGCTCCTTACTACACCATAAACAAAGTGAAAAATACCAAACTAAAACTATCAACTATGAGTTACAAGAGTCCTATCTATTAGTCCGCTGAAGCCTGATCTTGCATCTCGGCTGCTTTTATAAAGACTTGATCTGGAACTTGATGCTTGTTTGTTGGAGGCGCCGGTTCAATCTTCTTCAGCATTTCGGATCAAGAAGGGACATGTACTGCTTGTGACTTCAGTCTTGTCTTGAGTGGTCCACAACCTTTGTGCTTCTGTACTTTTGGATTCAATCTTCTCTTTCCTCTTTTGTTTTATCATTTTGGATCGACACTTCTTCTTTTGGTCGTCTCGAGTTCCAATGTCCTAAAAATGTAATCTGCACAAAAATCAAAACAAACGAACGAAATTTTCTGCCCCAGTTTTCACTAGGAGAATTTCGTGAGTTATTGTAAGGAAATCTATACTATTTTGTTATTGAAAGCGATGAAAAGTCGGGAGCAGTGCATCCGGGGTTATTGCAGACTAGGGAGTGGATACCATATATCTCAAAGCAAGATCAACCGAGGGTGGCAAAAATGAAACCAACTAGGGATTGCATAACCCTATGCTGGGGAAGAAATCAATTAGGGAATGTATACCGTTAATTGAAAAAGAAATCACCAATTAGGGAATGCATATCCTTAATTGTTCATCGACCAAGGAGCCCGTGCACCCTATGTCGGGAAAAGGAAATCAATTAGGGAACGTATACCCTTAATTGGAAAAGGAAAACATCACTTAGGGAATGTATACCGTTAATTGAAAAAGAAATCACCAATTAGGGAATGCATATCCTTAATTGTTCATCGACCAAGGAGCCCGTGCACCCTATGTCGGGAAAAGGAAATCAATTAGGGAACGTATACCCTTAATTGGAAAAGGAAAACATCACTTAGGGAATGTATACCGTTAATTGGAAAAGTAAAACATCAATTAGGAAATGTATACCCTTAATTGGGAAAGAAAGCAGCAATTAGGGAATGTATACCCTTAATTGGAAAAGAAAACATCAATTAGGGAATGTATACCCTTAATTGGCATCGACTAGGGAGCGTATGCCCCCATGTCGGGGGAAAAAATCAATTAGGGAATGTATACCCTTAATTGGAAAAGAAAACATCAATTAGGGAATGTATACCCTTAATTGGAAAAGAAAGCAACAATTAGGGAATGTAGACCCTTAATTGGATAAGAAGCATCAATTAGGGAATATATACCCTTAATTGGATAAGAAAAGCGGCAATTAGGGAATGTATACCCTTAATTGGAAAGGAAATCATCAATTAGGGAATGTATACCCTTAATCGGATAGGAAGTCATCAATTAGGGAATGTATACCCTTAATTGGATAAGAAAACATCAATTAGGGAATGTACACCCTTAATTGGCATCAATTAGGGAATGTATACCCTTAATTGGATAAGAATCATCAATTAGGGAATGTATACCCTTAATTGGATAAGAAAACATCAACTAGGGAATGTATACCCTTAATTGGAAAGGGAATCATCAATTAGGGAATGTATACCCTTAATAGGCATTGACTAGGGATCACGTGCACCCATGTCGGGAAAAGAAAATCAACTAGGGAATGTATACCCTTAATTGGAAAAGAAAACATCAATTAGGGAATGTATACCCTTAATTGGAAAAGAAATAATCAATTAGGGAATGTATACCCTTAATTGGAAAAGAAATCATCAATTTGGGAATGTATACCCTTAATTGGCATCGACTAGGGAGCGTGTGCCCCCATGTCGGGAAAATAAATCAATTTGGGAATGTATACACTTCATTGGAAAAGAAAACATCAATTAGGGAATGTATACCCTTAATTGGAAAAGAAATCATCAATTAGGGAATGTATAACCTTAATTGGCATCGACTAGGGAGCATGTTCCCCCATGTCGGGAAAAGAAAATCAATTAGGGAATGTATACCCTTAATTCGAAAAGAAAATATCAATTAGGGAATGTATACCCTTAATTGGAAAAGAAAGCATCAATTAGGGGATGTATACCCTTAATTGGAAAAGAAATCATCAATTAGGGAATGTATACCCTTAATTGGCATCGACTAGGGAGCGTGTACTCCCATGTCAGAAAAGGTGTAGTTAAGGTATGGAGACCCTATACCACTTCAGATTTGAGTTGTTTTCAACACATTTTTTTGAACGATTGCGGGAAGGGATGTTAGAGAAAACTTCCTTTTTGGAGTTGTTGCAGAGCTACTTCTAGCTCTTGCGCCTTTTCTTTTGGTTGCACCTGCTTTTGCACGATTGCTTTTGAGTTACACCTGTTTCTTATTTCAACAAAGAACAATTTGTTAGTTTGAAACGGTGGTTGGTTTTGCGGCCTTGATTGTTTCGAGTTGCTTGGTCTCAGCCTTGTGATGAAGATCTCGACCGCTTGCTTGCTGGGGATTGGGTCTCATCTCTAATCCGGGGGACCTTGTCTTTTCAGATTTTGTTGTGGTGATCGGTCACGTGGGACCCAACATTTCAACTTTATTCTGCCATTGTAGGCCTTTCGACTTGTTTTCCCCTCGAATTCTGCTGCAATGGTTAGTCGTGTGGGACTTAACCCTTTTCCAACTTTATTTTGTCTTCATTGGCCTTTCATTTCTGATTTTTCTGTCCATTTGACTTTAAAGCATTTGGAGCATTTCGGCTTTTTAATCTTCTCTGAAGGGGTTATCCACGTGGGACTTAACCTTTCACTTCAATTGCCTTTGTAGACATTTCGATTTGATCTTCTCCCTTCAAAAGTTGTGTTTAAAGCATCGGCCGTTTCGCCCATTTGGGATCGACTTGATGCCCCTGACAAGGCTCGGTGCCCTTTGCATATTGGCTTGCGTCAAACGAGAACCCTGTAAGTCAGTTTTTCCATCCTTGCTTTGTTTTACCTTAGAAATAGAGTCAGATTGAAAGGGATTGAAACGGAGACAATGAATTTTGACAAGAAATATCCCTTTCGGGGAGAGAAAAAGCACTTATCTGGAGTTCGCGCGGCTTTCAATGAACATGACATGCGTCTTGGACTGGATGCCTGATCTATTTAAACCATCTGACTCTCAGAAATTCGTCATGACTTTTAACTCGAGGTTGAGAAACCTTGCCCCAGATCATGTCGGTATTCAATGACCAATCATCCTCTTTTCGATTAGTAGTGCCCTTTTCGGGTTTTCACTAGCTAACCTCTCTCATTTCTCTTCTCGCCACCGCCCTGTAGTGCTCTTTGCGAGTTTTCACCAACAAGACTCTCTCATTTTTAATTTCTCTACTCACTGTCGCCTTATGGTGCCCGTGTGGGTTTTCACCGATAAGACTCTCTCATTTTAATTTCTCTTATTTCTTGTATGAGGTCCAGATATATGTGTCTTCTCATTTTGGCTTTTCTTTGCCGATCGATCGGAAGGATTCGACTAGGATTTGGGGTAAAAAGAATTTGTATCTAATTACAACCTTGGAGCTTTCAGGCGAATCATTGCCACATCTCAACACCTGCCCCAACTTAAACTCTTGGGGGAATGTGGATTTTTATTTTGGTGTGAATGAACCCCAGGGAGAGGCTGCCTACGTATCCTTTCAGAATCAAGTTAAACGTAGTTCAGGCAAGCATTTTGTTTTTGTTTCGATTTGATTGATTTTTTTTTTACTTTTGGTTTTCTTTTGATTTTTCTTTTATATCTTTTTTTTCCTTTCTTTCCTTTTTTTTTCTTCTCTTTGTTTTTTGTTTTAATATTTCTTTTGATTTTTCTTCTTTCTTCTTCAAATTCCAAAGAGGGTAGTCAAGGAAGAGTGACCAGCTCAAAGGGTTTACAAAATGATAGTGTTTGGGATAGTATGAATGAAAATCCTTCGTCATTTCGATCATCAGTATCGTCGTCACGAAAAGGTCAAAAATAATACCTTTTGACTGCATCTGCATTGACAGTCGTTTCGAGGTCATTTCCTTCGATGTCTCCCATGTACAACGCTCCTTTTGGAAGCAATTTCCTTATGATGTACGGACCTCTCCAATTTGGGGTGAATTTTCCTTTCGCCTCTTCGTGGTGTGGGATGATACGTCTTAACACAAGTTGCCCTACTTCAAAGTTCCTAGGCCGCACTTTCTTGTTGTAGGCGCGGGCCATTCTTTGTTGGTACAGCTGCCCGTGGCAAACTGCGGCCATCCTTTTCTCGTCAATCAGCGTTAATTGCTCCAATCGGGTTTTGACCCATTCGTCATCCTCAATTTCTGCTTCGACAATAATCCGAAGGGAGGGAATTTCAACTTCTGCGGGTATTACGGCTTCAGTGCCATAAACCAATAGATAAGGAGTAGCTCCGACCGACGTGCGCACTATTGTGCGATATCCCAGTAATGCGAAAGGCAATTTCTCGTGCCATTGCCTTGAAGTTTGAATCATTTTCCTGAGGATTTTCTTAATATTTTTGTTTGCTGCTTCAACGGCTCCATTGGCTTTGGGCCGGTAAGGGGTGGAATTGCGGTGTGTGATCTGGAACTTTTCGCATACCTCCCTCATCAGGTTATTGTTTAGATTCACGGCATTGTCATTAATGATAGTCTTTGGGATACCAAAACGACAGATGATATTCGAGTGCACGAAATCCACCACCGCTTTCTTGGTGACGGCTTTGAATGTGACTTCCTTGGCCCATTTTGTGAAATAGTCGATAGCGACCAAAATAAATCAGTGCCCGTTTGAAGCCTTTGGCTCGATCGGCCCGATGACATCCATTCCCATGCAACAAACGGCCAAGGTGCTGACATAAGATGTAATTCTGATGGTGGTGCATGAATCAAATCGCCGTGTATTTGACACTTATGGCATTTCCGAACAAAGCTAAAACAATCTTTCTCCATGGTCATCCAATAATACCCGGCCCGCAAGATTTTCTTTGCGAGGACGTATCCATTCATGTGGAGACCACATACTCCTGAGTGCACCTCGTTCATAATCTTTTCGGCTTCTTTGGCGTCTACGCATCTTAATAGATTCAGATCGGGAGTCCTCTTATACAGTACTTCCCCACTAAGGAAGAAACTGTTGGCGAGTCTCCGGATGGTTCTCTTGTGGTCCCCATTGGCCTGCTCTGGATATTCTTTTGTTTTCAAGAATCTTTTGATATCGTGATACCATGGTTGGACATCGGGATCTACTTCGACCGTGTTGCAATAACCATGCGTTTCCTTGATTTGATTTTCCAACGGGTCGATGTGAACATTACCCGGAAATGGCAGCATTGCAGCTAGGGTAGCCAGTGCATCAGCTAACTCGTTGTGGCATCGTGGAATATACCTGAACTCGACAACTTTGAATGGTTTGCTAAGATCTTCCACATGTTGTCTGTATGGAAGGAGCTTAACGTCTCGAGTTTCCCATTCTCCCTGATCCTGTTTGATGATCAAATCTGAATCTCCCATGATCAATAACTTTTCTACATCCATATCAATGGCCATGTTCATACCCATTAAACAAGCTTCATATTTGGCAGTATTGTTTGTACAGAAGAACCGAAGGCGCGCCGTGGCGGGATAGTGTTGTCCTGTGGGTGAAATCAAGATTAGCCCAATCCCAACACCTTTTGCATTTACATCTCCATCAAAGAACATTTTCCAAGTGTTGGCGTCCTCAGAAGTTATCTCGACTGAATTTACTTCCTCGTCTAGGAAGTAAGTACTTAGGGGTTGGTAGTCGGCATCGACAGGATTTTCTGCCAAGTGATCTGTCAAATCCTGGGCCTTCATTGCCGTGCGAGTGACATAGACTATGTCGAATTCGGTGAGCAGAATCTGCCACTTAGCTAATCTCCCGGTGGGCATAGGCTTTTGGAATATGTACTTCAACGGATCCAACCTAGTGATGAGGTAGGTGGTATAAGCCAATAAATAATGCCGGAGTTTCTGAGCGACCCAAGTTAGAGCACATCACGTTCTTTCCAACAGCGTATACTTGGCTTCGTAGCTTGTGAACTTCTTGCTTAAGTAATATATGGCTTGTTATTTCTTCCCGGTTGCGTCATGTTTCCCGAGAACACACCCGAAGGAATTTTCCAACACCGTCAGGTATAAGAACAAAGGCCTTCCTGGCTCTGGTAGGACTAGCACTGGCGGGTTCGACAGATATTCTTTGATCTTGTCGAAGGCGTTCTGTCATTCGTCCATCCATTTGATGGATGCATCTTTCTTCAACAGCTTGAATATAGGCTCACAAGTGGACGCCAATTGAGCGATGAACCTGCTGATGTAATTCAACCTACCCAGCAGGCTCATGACCTCCTTCTTGGTTCTTGGGGGTGGGAGATCCCGAATAGATTTGATCTTTGTCGGGTCTAGCTCGATGCCCCGTCGGCTGACTATAAACCCTAGTAATTTCCCAGACGGAACTCCGAAGGCACATTTGGCCGGGTTTAGTTTCAGATCATACTTATGTAGGCGTTCGAAGAATTTCCTCAAGTGCTGGACATGGTCATCTTGCGTCCTGGATTTAATAATCACATCATCCACGTACACCTCAATCTCCTGATGCATCATGTCGTGGAAAATGGCGATCATGGCCCTCATATATTTTTCCCCGGCATTCTTTAGACTGAACAGCATGACTCGGTAACAATAGGTGCCCTAGGGTGTAGTGAAAGTTGTCTTTTCTGCATCTTCTTCATCCATCAATACCTGGTGGTATCCAGCATACAATCCACGAAAGACTGTATCTCATGCTTGGCACAATTGTCAACCAGGATATGTATGTTTGGTATTGGAAAGTTATCTTTAGGGCTTGATTTATTCAAATCTCGATAGTCGATACATACTCTGACCTTTCCGTCCTTTTTAGGTACTGGAACCACATTGGCCAGCCAGGTGGTGTATTGGACTACCCGGATCACTCCCGCTTTTAATTGTTTAGTGACCTCTTCTTTGAATTAATCACTCATGTATGTTTTAAATTTCCTCTGCTTTTGTTGGACGGGTGGATAGCCGGGATAGGTTGGCAATTTTTGTACCACCAAATCTACACTTAGTCCGGGCATGTCGTCGTAGGACCAAGCAAACACGTCTTTGAATTCAAATAGAAGTTGAATCAGAGCGTCCTTAGTCCTTTCATCAGTGTGGACGCTTATCATGGTTTCTCGAGCCTCTTCTGCATTACCCAAGTTGACGGGTTCTGTTTCATTTAAGTTTGGCTTAGGCTTATTCTCGAATTGTTCTAATTCTCGATTTATTTCCCTAAAAGCCTCTTGTTCGTCATATTCCGGTTATTGACTCATTATTTTGAGGTTAGACAACGTAGTAAGATCAGAGCATGAAGTCCGAAAGCATGTCATGTTATTTAAAGCCGCGTTATTAGGACTGAAAATAAGAAAAGTAGGCAAAAATCAGAAGGAATAATAGACTATGAAATTTTGATTTTCATTTCATTGAATTTTAACATATGAGGGTTTACATTGGAATTCAAAAAGACAGTAAATTAAAAACACTTGAGTTACACCCTGAAAAAACTCATAGTGCAGGAAAGATGGAAAAACTGAACTACCGAGTCTCCCGCCTGACAGGGAATGGAGTAGCCTTCCAATTCTGCAACTTGGAGTTTGGGACCATGTATTGCACCTCAGCGGTGCTTGAGCCTTCTCCCAACTGGACCATGTTAGTTTCATACAACATCTGCTTTATGGCCTTGCAGATTCCTTCAATTTCTTCGGCCGTAAAGGCCTCTTCTTCTTCTTTGACATATTGCGGTTTGATAAAAGTCTCAGTAATATGTGGGACTGGCTGGGTAAGTCCCATCCATTGCTTTTACGGGCGTCGTCCCACTTCACATCTTTGTCTGAGGCTTGGAAACTTATGCCGAAGAATTATTTAGCGGCGGGTAGAGAGATTGGTTCAGTGATACCTTGCAAATACACCCCAAGCCCCTTTCCGGGTCTGGTTCCTTGTCTAATCATGTCGGTAGAGACCATGATTGACGCATTTGATAGGAAGGGTTGTGGGCACGGAGCACCTTCTTCATGATGGTCGGCAAGCACAATTTCAAACGCTTGATAGACAATGTGCTCACTCCCCTCTATGGCTTCAAGACAAGGGACCGAGGGGTCTCTATAGATTGACTGCTCGTCTCCCCGTGGACCACTATCTCCTGGTTTTCATATTCGAATTTGACCATTTGATGGAGAGTAGAGGGTACTGCTCCAGCGGCATGAATCCACGGTCTTCCTAGCAAGAAATTGTATGAGGTATCCATATCTAGGATTTGGAAGGTTATAGTGAAGTCCACAGGGCCGATCATCATAACTATGTCTATTTCGCCAATGGTCTCCCTTTTGATTCAATCGAAGGCACGGACACAGACATTATTCAGCCTGATTCTCTCAGTGCTGATTCCCATTCCTTGTAGTGTGGATAAAGGGAAAATATCTACCCCGGAACCTCCATCAAGCATAACTCTCTTCACATAATATCCCTCACTTTTAACTGTTAAGTGTAAGGCTTTGTTGTGAGAGGCTCCCTTGGGAGGTAGATCATCCCGGCTAAAAGAAATTTTGTTTACTGCAAAGAAACGCTCGGCCATTCTTTCCAATTGTTTGACTGAGGTCTCTGCCGGCACATACGCTTCATTCAGCATTTTCAAGAGTATTTTCTGATGCTCGTTTGAGCCCATCAACAAAGATAAGAGAGATACTTGATCAGGAGTTTTCCTGAGTTCCTCAATTGTGGCGTATTCAGTCATGTTCATCTTCTTAAAGAACTCTTCAGCTTCTTCGGCAGTGATAGGTCTTTTAAGAGGGAAGCGTTTGTGCTTGTTTTTGGCTAGCTCCTTCAGATTGAGGTATCCTTCAGAGTAGTTTGCTTCGATTGCTTTCCCTTTGTATGTTACTACCGTCTTGTTGTAGTTCCAAGGGACGACAGTAGTATTTTTTACAGGAGCTTGCGACGCGCGGCTAATAACCACGGGCTCATTCAGCCTGGGTGAAATTATTTTCCCCCGCGCCACGTATGTCCCCTTTGGTACATACATTGTCGGGCCGTTTGTCATAACTCTGTTGAATTATAGCCTTCTAGGCGGGCTCAACATACCTTGTTCCTTCTTGGGTGCCCTGGGGATGTAAAGAACGGCGTCTTTAGAAGATCCTACCTTTGTCTTGGCTTCAGCTTTCCCCGTAGCTTGAGGAAAAGTAGTACTCTTTTTTATTCCCTTGGCTAGTTTGGGTGTCGCCTTAGGCTTTTTCTCTGTATCTGCGATGGCAATGATAGCCTTCAAAGCTGGATCAAAATCTTGGTCCTCGCAGATCATGCTGATAACAGGCCCATTGTTATGGGCGGGCAATGGATTGTTAGTCACGTTGGGAGCTTCTTCATCCCTTTACACTACCTTCTTTTGCTCTATAAGATTTTCCACAACCCGCTTGAGAGTCCAGCAATCCTCCGTGTCGTGTCCCTTTGCTCCGGAATGGTAGGCACAATTGGTTACGGGTTTGTATGACACTGATGATGGGTTTTGTCTGGTTGGAGGTTCGGGCTGCAGAAGCCCCATCTGGACCAATTTTGGGAAAAGACTTGAATATGGCTCACTGATAGGAGTGAAGTTGAGTCTAGTCGGTGGCTCACGGGGATAAGCATTGTATGGGTAGTTTTTTTAGGAGGGCGTGGATTGTATGGAGCTGGGGAAGGATGGTTATTTCTTAGGGGCGGAGCTCTGTTCTGGTTGTATTGTTGTTGCGTCCGGAGATGCGGCTGAGCATTCATGACCTCATAGGGAAAAGGATATGTAGGGTAAGCTGCATTTTGGTGAGGGTAGTAGTGTTGGGAGGTTTTGGGGAATGGACCTGAGTGTTGCCGAGGATTCCTGACATCGGAAACCATCATGGCCCCTTCTTCTTTCTTCTTTTTGTTGGTTGCACTCCCGGATCCGTTTCCGATGGCCTGGGAAGTTGCTCTCATGGCTGATTGGCTTAGGATACGAACGGTCTTTAAACCATTCTCAACCATTTCCCCAATTTTGATTGCTTCTGCAAATGGTTTGCCCATGGCGGACATCATATTTTGAAAGTAATCCGCTTCTTGTGCTTGCAGAAAAACACTGACCATTTCGACCTCATCCATCGGAGGTTTGACCCTAGATGCCTGTTCGCGCCACTTAATAGCGTACTCTTTGAAACTTTCTGAGGACTTTTTTTTTAGGTTGGATAGAGAGTTTCTATCGGGAGCGATATCCACGTTGTATTGGAATTGTCAAAAAAATCCTGGGCTAGGTCATCCCACACGTGCCAGCGGGATATATCCTGGTCCATGTACCATTCTGATGCAATCCCTGTTAAGCTCTCTACAAAATATGCCATGAGAAGTTCCTCTTTCCCACCTGCTCCTCGGAGTTGGTTGCAATACCTTTTCAGATGAGCTATGGGGTCCCCATGTCCATCATATTTTTCGAACATGGGGGTTTTCAACCCGAGAGGCAAGTGGATGTGCGGGAACATGCACAAATTGGCGTAGGAGATGCTTTTCTGCCCGCTCAGCCCCTGTATGTTCTTGAGGCTCTGCTCGATACTCTTCATTTTCCGAGCCATTTCTTCATGCTCGGGGCTTTTCTTATCTCGTCCCAAAGTAACTTCATACTGAGGTTGTTGGGGGTATGAATCAGGAGTGACATGAGTGGCGCCCAAAAATGATGACGTTTGGAATGTAAACGTCGGTGGCTCAAAGCTGGGCTCGGTGATAGTTGGTTGTGCCATGGCGGAGCTCGGTGGTGCGGTGAAGATGTTGGATGATGCACCAGAAAACAAGACCTGGGGGCGAACCTCAAAAGGTCTTCCGGCAAAGTGAGTCGACATAGATGGGTATCCGAACGGCGTGGCCGGGTAACTTATAGGGATGTTAGAAGTTTCGCCTGTCCTGTGGATTATCTCGGGGAACCCCGGGATGGAACTGGGTGGTTCCCTACCATTGGACCATGCGTCCCACATTTCTAGCATGCGGCAACGCAGGATCCTATTCTCTTCAGCTGTGGCTGACTCAAACGTTGGGATGACTGGATTCGGGTCCTCCACAGAAGAGTTGAAGATTGATAAATGGCTTACGGATGTCATTTCTATGCTTCCCTTTGATCTAGTGAAGTAGGGATGGGGATCCAGGTTACCGCAAAAACCAACCACCCTAGAAAAACACCTTTAAGAGTGAACCAACAAAACGTTAGGTCGAAACATTTTATTACATAGGGAAATCGCACATTTGGGGTATGCAATGCACCTAGGCAATTAAACGCTTTCTATATGTTTTGCAATGGTGGTGTGTCTCATCCTGGCTTTATTTTCTCGAATTTGAACTTCCCTCATTTTTTATCCTATTTTCATCTTTTTGCCTTTCTCTACCCCTCTTTTCTTTTTTTCATTGTATTATTTTGGCTCTTTTATTTCTCACTCACTTTCACTTCTTAAGATTATGATCGAATCCTATGTGGATTGCCTACGTATCACGGCGCCACGTGAATCAGATCATCACGTAGTTCAAGGGATAAATCTGAAGGAAAGAAATAAACATTTTTCGAAACTTTCATTCATTGGAAAAAATACTTTCAACTTCATGAGAACCTTCAGTACATTTTTGAAACTTTAAAAACTATAAAAGACTTAAGACACACTTTCTTGGAAATGTAAAAACTACTGTGGACTTGGACAGGACTACAGCAGGAAAATAAAATACACACTCGAGAAATATCAAAAATACATCAGTGCTTCCATTGCTTCAGGCACCCGTGGGGCATCGTTCAGCCTTGCCACGGGCCTGCGTGCTATATCTTGTTGGAGGCGTTAGAGGTCGTCCATTATCTTGTAGACGAAGATCATAACTGCTGAGAAGAAGGTGGTCCGAGTCATGTCTTAGCAATCCTGGCATTTGGTGACAATGTAATCACCTATCTCCCGGATCCTTTGTCTAATGATACCTTTCTCCTGAAGTAGACGCCCGATCTGCTGAGATCTTGCATCTAAAGCCTGGGCGTCTTTGTGAGTCTGCTTTTTCCGCAGTCGCAATTCTTCTTCCAACTGGGCTATCATGTCATAACATTGTTCTCTTTCTTCCTTAAACCTTTGTGCTTGTTTGGCCATCTCGTTTTCAAAGGTGGCCATTCTTTGTTTCAAACCCAGAACTTCTTGGTCATGCTTTCTCTTCAATTTTTGTACGAATTCTACCCTTTCTTCGGCATTCTTTGCCAACTTTACTTGAGCTCGGGTCAAATCTTCCTCGGTTTTTTCAAAATCGTCACCATAGCTACACAACTTTTGCCTGAGACTGGTGACAAGTCTTTCGTCGGCTCTACATATTTCGGGGTTTCCAATGGCTATCCTCATTTTCTGGATTTGAACCCTGAGGGATTCATTTTCTTTGTTCAGCCCGTTTCTTTCCCCTTTGGGTGCAACGGTTTGTAAAGTGTTTCCAAATTTGAGCTCTCGGATCTGGGCCTCCAGTTTACTTATTGTAGTCCGGTAGTTGTTTTCCTTTTCTAGCCAACCCTAGTGTTCTTGTGTCTGCTCAGTAAAATGTTGCACATGAAGTCTTTTCGTAGGTCTCTCCGGTTCTTGCTGCTCTCGGCCTCTTCTACCATACCAAGATATATAGGCTGGCTCTACTTCCCCTTGAGATAAGTTTCTCACCCGAGTCTAAGGCTCTAAGAATCTCCACTAGTTCCAAATCTGACGGACCCTGTCTTCCGAAAATGTAGATCTTGGACACAACTCAATGGTTTGTTGGCTTAAGTCCTCATCATGTGGAATGCCTTGTTGTGTACCCAATTGCCGTAAGACCCGATGTGGGGAATATGGCTGGATACTCCGCAAACCCATTAACAAAAGATAGCACACTTCAGCAGACATATTGATAACCTCGCCGACAGGGAGTCATCCGAAAGTCCACTCGATTCGGTCAGCGGTCAATGAACTCAGATGTGAGTGTCAGGCTTCTGTGCCCTCAGGAAATTTGTGGCCTTCTACCCGAGTACTATGTTCTTCAATACAATTCAGATCGGTTAAGTAGTAGTTCATGTAGCATGGGCGGCGGCAGAGGTGCTCGATCATCCAAATCTGTGGGAGCAGATTGCACCCTTCAAAGAACTTTCCTCCCGATTGGCAAATTTTCAGAGCACGGTAAATCTCGGCTAAGATCAATTGTATAAGGGTGCCATTGCTCTTCTTCATCATGAAATCCGCCATCCCTACTAATCTGATATCTATAAGTACGTCATCTCTGGGGCATATTAAGGTTCCCAGGAACGCTACCACGAAAGCTAACCCCCAGCGGGCTTCCCATTTAGCATGATTCTTGTGATGAGTTAGAGCAGTATTTTCAGCTTCATAGCCCCGAGGATCTCCATAACGTTTGTATAGGAAATAGAAAGTGCAGAACCCTTCCGCCAGGTGTGAATCTTGAGTGTCCCGACTGATGTTCAAAATATCCAAGAACTTATGCGGAGTTACCGCCCTGGGTGCCACTGGATACCGACTTCTAAGATTGTCACCGAGACAAGCATACCCCGCTATTTCCTCTAGCGTGGGTGTCAACTCAAAGTCTGAAAAGTGGAACACGTTGTGGGCGGGGTCCCAAAATGACACTAAAGCTTAGACGATATCTAACCTCGGCTTGATTTTCAGAAGGCCAGTGAGTCCGCCCAGAGCTTTTACGGCAGACTTTCTACTAATTTCCCCTTGGTCGCTCCACCACATATGGAGTCCCACGGGAATATCCTCGACGTCCCTAAAGGGGGTGTTTTCAATTGTATTCATCCTGCACATTTGTTTGAATGTTTTGATTAAGAAAACAAAGTCATGCAAGGTTTTGACTGAATGCGAAAAGGTGTCGTTTTTGAAAAAAATTTGTAATAAAAAAAAAATGGACCGTCTTTGCGAATACGGCCCTTCAATACTTCGGGTAGGAAGCTTTTAGGGTTGTGCTCGCTAATTGGGCCAAATTTTTTGAAAAGACTATAACTGGCTATTTTTTGCAAAAACAGCCTCCCGGCGTCCCGTTGGGACAATTGGCTATTTAGGCAAGAACAACATCACCTAATTTTGCGATCGTTTTTTCTATTTTGGTTTTTTTTTATAAATAAGGTTGGACCCGATGAGGGTTGCCTACGTATCTCACATCGGGTGAGAATCAAACAATGCGTAGTTCGGGAAAGCTCGACACAATTTTGAAAAATATGCACCGACTTACTTTATTTCGAAATACTAATTTCAGAAATTTTGGCAGAGTTTCGGGATAATTTTGAATATCGGGTTATTTCAAAAATCGGCTAAATCTCCTATTCTGTTCCTCTTTTGGTTTTTTCGTTTATCTCTTTTTCTTTTGTTTTTAGCCGGTCAACAAACAAACCATAACAAAAAATGTTGTACACATAGCAAGTAGGATGCATCAGGATAGTCTTTCATTTTGGGTTCACCTGTCCTAGACGGACCCAACCCCTGTGTTGAGTCCCCTAAGTCAAATGCACGTGATGCAAATAAACGTTCCTACTAGGGATCCGGCATGAGGCTATGTCATACAAGGTTTATACCCTGGTTTTTTTCTAGACAAGACTTACACGAGCGGACAGCTCAAACCGAGGTCGGGGCAGCGTACAATGAATACAGAAGCTTCACCGGCTTTGCAACTTGTCTGTACCTCATTCTAAAATTTGGATGACTCTAACAGAAAAGAAGTCACACGAAGTGCACACTTCCCAGATAATTTATAAGACTTAGAGAGAAGAAGGATTTCGGCACAGTTTTATACGCAGTTCGAATAATATCGAAGCGGTAAATGCGGCAATTAGCAAATCAGGTTTAAACACGTAAAATCAGATAATGAAAGCCAAAATATAACTGTTATACATGCTCGAATTCTTGAACCCTGAACCAGAGATTTTGGGTTCATAATTCCCCAGCAGAGTCTCCAAAGCTGTCACACCTCCTTTTTTTCTACCCCCGGATTAATGAAGGGTAACGAGGGAGTTTTTCCAATTAAAGTGACAGTATTCGGTTTTGGGATTTATTATTAGTTTTCAGAGTCGCCACCTAGATTGTTGACGATGTTTCGGGACACCGATTTTATTAAAAATCCCAAATCGAGGAAGATTTGACTCTATCTTGATTTTTCTGCGACCAAAAATCCGAGTAAGAAATTTTGTCAACCCGGGAGAAGGTGTTAGGCATTCCCGAGTTCAGTGGTTCTAACACGGTCGCTTAACCATTATTATTTGGCCTAAATTATCCGGTTATTTTCGTGTTTTAACCTATATTTAAAACTCTTTGAAATTTAGGCGCTTTGATAAGTATGGAATTATCTTGAAAACAAGTCACGAGAACGTGCACTTATTATGCTTTTGGACATGTTACGATTACGCAACATGAAATTCACCCACAATTGCAACACGTGATTTAAATATAGTTTGAAGTTGAAGTCGGGGACACGGGTTGTCGCACCCGAGTGTAGATTACGTAGTCAAGACTAGGGTCGTGACGGTTTTAGAATGCATGTTTTGAGGTGATTATTCTTCACGTTTTCTATTTGAAGGAGCGTTTTAGTTTTGAGATCGGTTAGGACGTTTATGGATTTATTTTGGACAAGTTACGTTGGCGTACACTTGTTGTTTTTTAGCACATGGCAAACACGTCACATGAAATGCACCCGTGGTACTATATGCGTTTTATTAATGTTTGGAGTTAAGGGTCGGAGGCATGAGTTGCCACTCCCGAGTGTAGATTATGGTTGTTTTGGAATAATATTTGATTACTTACTAAATTCTAATCTGAAGATATATTTTTCCTTCTACCTAGAGGATATGTTAGAGAATTATCTAAAATTAAGTTCACTAATCCTAAAAGACAAGATACTTGGGCTATGGCCACATTTTAGCCCCATGTTATCATTTAACTCTTGGGCCAATCCTAATTATGACTAATTTATAGGGAGTTCACTAGTATAGGAAGTTCAACTAAGTCTTAGTGATCTTCGTTTTCAGTTTGATGAATAAAATAGGAAACGTGGTAATACATATAGGTTCAGATATACATTTGTGAACATAACACAAACATATTTTTTCAGTTTTTTCACTTTCAGGCAGCCTAAACACGAGTCTAGAATATTTATTAATTATGAAATGGACTGACAAAGTAAAATCACGCCACTTCCAGATTTTGTTATTTCTAATGAAAATCAAACCACAGGCAGTCTTGTTTATTTTTGAGACAGTGATTATTGCCAATTTTAAAATAACTTAATCTCATGTTTCTAAAGACTTGAAATTTATACATACGCGTACACTGATTTTTGCAGATTTAATAAGACACAAAATAGGCTGGAGATGATCTACTGATTCTATTTATGTCGAAACGCTAAACTAGATTTAGAAATAAACAGCGAGGTACTTAGTACAGGTTTCACATGCGTTGGCCTGATACCATTTTTCAGAATAGATAGAACGTCAATTTGAATTTTTTAGGAACAGGAATAAAACTGAAGTTTAAGGTACATTCCAGTCTTAAATTACATTACAATGAGAGTCAACAATTCGATACAAGGGGGATTGTAACTTAACTGCTACTATTACATTTTTCAAATGAATGAAACTAAAATAAAGATTCTAACTAATCTACTGATTTGAAGCTTCCTTGAGGCCTCTCGTTTAAGCTTTCCCTTTGTAATATGTAGAACACCCCAGTTCATCAGGTGTTATGCATTCATCGGAACCAAACTGACCATGAACGGGTTAATTCCAATTCCGCTGATGCTTGCATTTGTCTGTTCAAAGACAGAGTCGTTTATGTATTGGTTTGGCATGAATATGATCATGAAAGGATCAAACTCAAACCAGAGTGTCGTTGTTATACCTTGGACCTTCAGTCCACGCTTGTTCTTTAACTTTGATTATTTAGGCATGTTTTTTAGAGAATAAATCTGACCATATTGAGGATTCAGATTCTTTCCTCTAAGAAGCCTTTGATTATCTACTTTATACCCGTAAAGGGTGATTTTCAGTGTCCTAAGTTGCTGTTTATGCACTACCGAGGGGTGAATTTGACTATTAAGAAGTCAGATTCATCTACCTTGGTGCTACTACTAACATAAATCTAAACTATACAGAAACTTTGATTATTTAGGCATCTTTAGAGGATGAATCTGACCATTCAAAGGTTCAGTTTCTTCAACTCTAATGCCCTTCTTAACGAATCACTTTATACCCTTTTGAGGGGTAAGCTTTAACCATCTATGCTACTGTTTGCGCACTATTACGGGGTGAATTTGACCATTGAAAGGTCAAATTCATCTACCCTAGTGCGATCTATCTTTCTAACAAACTAAGAAGCTGAAAAAAACATGGAGTCTAACTACCAAATCTATTCTTGTATTTATGAATCAATATACTTAAAGAAACAGTCATACTAGCTTCAAGAATTTCAAGTTTTCATGTCAGATTATAAACAAAAGGGAAAAGAGAATTCAGCTATGGGAGAAAAGATGTAGGCAAAGAGGGGGATAGCAAAACTCAGAATCAAACAAGAGTCCTTTTGACATAATCTCGAAACAAACAGGAGTATTACAGTATTAAACTCACAACAGATCCAAACAACTTCATTTAAATTTTGATGTTATATACCTTTTGAAGAAAATGTTCACAAAGACTCCTAACCAAATAAAGGTCAAGAGGAGGAAAAGTCAGTAAGGAGAAGCAGGATTCAACAACAAAATAGCACACTCCAGCAAACCCAAGGCAACCTTAAACCAAAAGATAACTCCAGAGATTTTGAAAATCCTTTAAATCTTCCAGAATCAGACCAAACAAGGAAGATGAAAAGCTCAGAAACAGTCCATCTACTGAGGAATTTTCTTCAAAAAGGGATCAGATTTTTTTTTTCTTTTTGTTTTCTAATATTTAGTATTCAAAAATAATTTTCAAACTGCTAAGAGAATTTTCAGAGTGTCCCAGAACTTTTTAGACTAAGGGGAGAGGGTCTATTTATAGGTATTTGGGAATGGGATATTCCTTGGAATATTCCCTATCCAAAAGCTGAAATTAATACCAAAAATAGTACATCACAAATACAGAAAATACATATAATAGGAAAAACAATGACTACTTGAGATGAAAATAACCTAACAACAATAGAAATTAATAGGCATAGGTTTTAACATGATTTTTTTGTTTCAGTATTTCATAGAAAGTTAAGGAAAGAAGAAAAATACCCGTAAAAAAAAGTTTGGCCATAGATATGAAGTCACCGGATTTTGGCCGAACTCCGGAAGGGTTTGAAAATGACTCAAACCCTCATGAATAAATTGTTCTAATCAAGAGCAATTGACTCATGAAGATCTGAGCCATTAATTGTCTCTAAATCGGCCGGTGGAGTGATTTAGGTTTTTCAGATTCTTAGATCTGAAATTAAAGCAAATCGATTGGGTTTTTGGGGAAACTAGCCATGGGAGGTGATTGAGGAGGTGAAGAAGGCCATAGGGTTAAAATGTTAGGTCAATTGGTGGAGCTCCTCCGCCGGTGGCGATTTTCGGCCGGCGGAGCTAAGGCGGCAGACGGTGGGGTTACGGTGGGAGACTGGTGGACCTTAGAGAGACTAGAGAGAGACAGGCAGGGGTGTCTTTAAAGGGAGGGGTGTAATACTTTGAGTTGGAAGTATGGGGTATTTAGGGACAGTTAAATATTTTAGGGATGTGGGGTTTAGGACCGTTGGATCATTGAGATCCAACGAATGAGGATTCGTGGGGGGCAAAACGGGGTCGTTTGGGTAATAGAGGCAGGCCGGGTTTGGTTAGTTGGGCTGGGTATGGGTGAAGGCATTTTGGGCCTGGGCAATTCTAGCCCAGGTCCATTTTAGGCTTCCAAACCTTAAACTAATTTTAATTAATTAGATTAAGACTAAAATGTAGCAATTAATTATATACTAATTTTGTTATTGAACTATAAATTAATTCATTAAGCTCACACCATTCAATTTAATCCTAATCATTTAAAAGGCAATTTTCACAATTTTTGTTTAAAGAAATAATTAAATTAAGAATTTGAACATTAATTGACTTTATAACAAACAATTATATTTATTTAAATAGTAGCCAAGGTTATGTGCTTAATCAAACTATTTTAAGTTATTTATAGCTTTAAATGACGAATTATGGCTACATAAGGTAAAATAAATCCGCAAATGGCATTAAAATTCAACAAAAATCCGTAAAACTAATTAATTTAGTGAGATTTTATAGGATTATACAATAGGTAAAAATCACGTGCTCACAATTATTTCTTTAATATATATATATATATATATATATATATATATATATATATATATTTAATTCAAAAGAGTAACCAATTATTAGCTAACTAACTAATTTTGTAAAACTACTATATGCCTTTCTACCAATATTTTTAATAATTATATTTTGTGCTATATATATAATATACTTAAATTATGTATAAATATCCTAATAATATCTTTATATATTTGTATTTTTCTTTATGGAATTGCAAGTTTTATTTATTAACCAAAATTTTCTACATGAGAAATTTAATTAGTAAACAATTTTTACGCCATCGCTTAAATGTTTTTTTAGCATTCTTTCTTTATCACTATTTGTTTATTACAATTGTAATTATGTTTATATGTACGACTGTTCTCATCATAATTCTAATTATAAGTCTTATATTCTTATATTTTTTCATAATTGTTTTGTTCCTTGCTTATCTAATTGTATTATCCATTACTTAATATTATTAAATTTTAGTCTGAACTTATAGTAAATTATCGATTTAATATAGTGCAATGAATATAATTTTAGATTATTCTTGAAATTCAATTTTACTTTATCCTGTATAAGTTTCTCATATTATTTTGATATTTAAATTTATCAATAATATTTCTAGTATTATTTATTTAATTTTATCAAATAATTTAGAATGTAGATAAGAATGATAATACATTAGTTCTACAAATTGTTTTTCATATTTAGTGTTTATCTATAAAATAAATTTTATGGTATGGTGTTGAATTAAATCAAAGGTTAGAGAAAAGTAATGCCTTTACATCGGAACCCAACAGAGAGCAACACATAAGCATTTACTTTTTGTAAAACTTACATAAATGTCCCAAATAAATTTCGACTTACTAACATTTAGCTATTTATTATGGACTTATTAAAATTTGCCAACAAAAATTGAAAAATCAAATAATAGGGTTCTTTCTGTCAATGAATCACATGCAAAAATCACCTTCCATATTTTAAGCCTGATTAGCAACACTAGATACAAGACGGAAAGGAAATTTCATGGATGAGGTAGCAAATAAGGTGATGAAATACAAAAAATATATACAATATTCCAAAAATCTAAAAAGAATGAATTTTTTCATTGGTTATAGTTGAAATTCATTGAAAATATATAGATAAATCAATATACAAAATTTGAGGAAGATTGGAGGTGATTTGGACTGGTTTTGTATCAAAATTCATAATTAAATCGAGTTCAAAAAAGTCTTCTGCGACACATGTATCAAACATGTATCTGTCACGGCCCCAAATCCTAACAGGTCGTGATGGTGCCTATCGTGGAACTAGACTAGCCAGTCATCACCTTACTACGCATTTTTTCAATTATAAGAGTTCGCAATTCAATAATAAGCATGCAACCATAGCATCAAATAATATAAGTAAATCTTAGCGTTCCCATATTAGCCTAAACAAACCTCCCAAGAACTGGAGTCAATAGTCATGAGCATCTAAGAATAAATAAATTTAACTATGCTAAAACTACAATATATGTCTCTGAATCAAATACTAAAGCTAAATGAGGAAGGGAAATGGAGAAGTTGTGGACGCTGGACAGCTACCTCGAAATCCCGTGTCTGCTGCTAACGAATAAGGCAGCTACTGCTCCAAACCGGTACCTGAATCTGTGCACAGAGGCACAGGGAGTCTTTATGAGTATGCCAACTCAGTAGTAATGAAAATAATCACAGTCTGAGAATTATAAAACACACAGTATAGATACACAATTTCACAAAAAGCCAGTAAAACACCAAGTCACCAGGTAGTATTCATCAAAGACATAAGTTCGAAATCAGTTTCCAGAAATCCTTTGAACCAAGTGTAATATCAGTATATCTCAGTAAAAATCAGTTTGAAAATGAAGTAAATCATAGTTTGAAAACTCAGTAAAAATCTTCATAAAACTGCCCCTCAGGCCATAATCATTCTCGTAACAATATCTTTCAAGATTAGCCCATCAGGCAACCTCACAATCACTCTGCCCATCAAGCAACCTCACAATCACTCTGCCCATCAGGCATCCTCACAATTACTTTGCCCATCAAGCAATCTCACAATCACTCTGCCCATCAGGCATCCTCACAATCACTCAGCATAAGCCCCGCGGGCATCACTCAATCGGTACCGGCGCTCACTCAGGGTGTGTACAGACTCCGGAGGGGCTCCTACATCCCAAGCGCTATAATAAGTCACAGCATGGCATAAATCACACACAATATAGGCGCGCAGCCTCACTCATATCATATCATCCTCACAATATAGGCCAACAGCCTCACTCATATCATACCATCCTCAGAATATAGGCCAGCAGCCTCAATCATTCAGACACTCTCAATTTTCCCTTCAGGCCATAATTATACCGGGTTCTCGACCCAAAAACAGTGTTTCATTTTTAAGAAGTAGTATCAAAATACTCGGAGTGTCAAAACACTTTCACAGAAAAGACTGAGTAAAAATCATAACATATCAGTGAGGATAATAGTAAAACATCCCCCAAGGGGTAAACAAATCGGCACTAGGCCCCAAACATGGCTTACAGCCCAAATCATATCAAGTATATGTAGTACTATTGGAAATAAGCTTTAAAAAGCCGTTTCGCAACTCAATAGTCGCCTAAGTAAGGAATATATCTCCAAAGTTTCAACCTTTGCATTTCAAAACCTGTGAAAGGGTGCATAGTCTGGGGTTTCATACCCTCAGGACAGGATTTAAAGACATTACTTATCTCAAAACCAGCCCAAAAACTATTCCGCAATGCGCTTGCCACTTTAATCAACCTCTGAAGGATCCAAATCTACCAAGTTCAGATTTTTATCATCAACATATTCTTAAGGAGCGAATTCCTACTGAAAAATATCGAATTTAACTCAAAAATCCGAAACCGGTCAAAACTCGACCCCTGGGACCGCATCCCGAAACTCAGAAATATTATACAAACTAGTTCTTCGTTTTCTCACGAGTCCGTACATATAAAGAACACCAAAATCGGAGTTCGTTTGACCCCTCAAATCGACCCCTAAAGATCTCATAATCTCAAGCCCTAAAACCCAATTTTTCTATTGATTTTCCATGAATTTACACTAGTTTTATGTTCTATAATCATCCATAATCGAGTTTTAATGATCAAAACACTTACCTCTATGAAGAACAAGGATTTCCCTCTTCAAAATCGCCCCCAAGAGCTCTTTTCCGTACAACAATGGTGAAAAATAAGGTTTAAGTCGCGGAAGAGTTTTTAATTTAACTGCTCAGTGATTCACTCTCCGCGATCACGATCAAACACCCGCGATCGCGTAGACCAACAATCATTGACCTTCGCGATCGCAGCACTGTGCACGCGATCGCACAGTGCAATTGCCATCCAACCCCACACGCCCAGTTTCCTCTATGCGATCGCGATGAACCCCACGCGATCGCACTGAACTGACCTCCAAAGCTACGCGATCGCACTGAACAAATTCACCCTGGTCCATTATAACCCTATGCGATCGCAGTGAATAACCTTCAGCTGTGAAAACACCAAAAACAGCAGTGTTTTTAAGTCCAATAATGCCCGTTAAGCACCCGAAATCAATCCCGAGCCCCTCGGGACCTCAACCAAACATACTAACACGTCACATATGATCATTCAAACTTAGTTGCACTATCAAAACACCAAAACTAACATCAAAACACAAATTTTACATCGGATTCAAGCCTAAGAACTTTAATATTTCTAAAACTCACCGACGACCGAAACTATCTAAAACAGCTCCGATTGACCTGGAATTTTGTAGACACATCCAAAATGACACTACGAACCTGCTCCAATTGTCGTAATTCCATTCCGACCCCGATAGCCTATTTTTCACTGCCGACCGGAAATCACCAAAACTAACTTTCGCCAATTCAAGCCTAATTCTACACCGGACATCACAAAATTATTCCGAACATTCTCCTAAGTCTCAAATCACCTAACGAAGCTATTCGAACCATAAAATTCTCATTCCGAGGTTGTTTACCAATAAGTCAACTCTCTGTTGACTTTTCCAACTTTAAGGCTATTTTTAAAGACTAAGTGGCTACATTCTCATTATAATCACTTCGATTTCAAGCCTACCAACTCTAACACATCAATAACAGTAATACCAACCTATGACAAGGCGATAACAATAATTATAATACAAGTTCTACATACGACCGACCGGGTCGTTGCATTCTCCCTCACTTAAACATACGTTCGTCCTCGAACGTGCCTAGAGTTGTTCCAAACACCACCAAAATTGATGTGTAACCTACCATGCACATATTCAGAGGTGATCTCACATCACCCTATCCCATCTACGTCTGATAACCCAACATAACTAAAATTTCATTATCAAATCCTGACCCATAAACCTTAAAACTACATTTTCACTTTTGAATCAATTTACAAGATCAAAATCACACAACTATAAACTGAATAAGTCTGAGCACACTGTAACAAGCCATATCCGCAACACAAGATGAAATCACATAATATACCGCTTGAGTCAACACTCATAGCGATGAATCCTAATCCCAATCGCTTCTCATAACAACCCAACACCTTCATATGGTGTTTTAACACCTAATATCAAACAAAGCCTTGCTTTAACACATTCATATGGTGTCAATGATGAAAGAAACACGTAGAAACCAGCAACCATTCGCCCTCTCAACATCAATACCATCCAGAGCCATAACTTGTGCAACTCGTGCACTCAATAACAACATCCTAAGAGCTCAATTCATAAAATAGAGAAGACTCACATGAGAGGACTATCCTTCCATTAACAAGTACCATCTCAACACCATGCTAAGATCCTGGCACACATCGTAAGATCAAGACACACGAATCTGACACTAAGGGTCATACCTCTACATAACTCCACTACAATGCGTGATCCTATCCAAACGCTGGTCTACATGAAATACTTCAATCCACCTTGCTCAAAATCAATATCCATGCGCCATTCTAAATTAAGTACTCAAAGTGATTTTCCATAACTATGGGGAAATCATACAATACCATGCCACACAACCTAGAAGAACATAACCAACATGTCTCGGTCCCGCAACAACCAATTACTTGCCTTACTCAAATCTCGCTATATTGCTAGATAGAACTGCACCATATGCACATATAACCAACAATCAAAACTCCTTGCAATACTGAAAGGTAACTCATAGATCACTCCAGAACACGAATAAGCTTAATGGAAATCGAATGGTACATCCCTCAACATTAGCAATTCGGAGTCACCAATTCCGACTCGGTGCAGACCACACACCCATGCTGGCCTACCAATAACTCCAAGTCAACTCTGGTCAACCACAACACGTAGATAACTCTCTGAATGCTCATAATGACTGAATCATGACATATACTAACACCTGACTAGCTTAGCTCGCATCCTCGTAGTTCACAACTACAAAAATAGTCTGTTCTTGAAACTCCCAGTCTCAAAATCCATGAGGCGCACCAATTACCATATCTGATTTCAATTCCACTACTCAAATGTATAACACGCCCCTAATACCTTATCATTCCACAAGGGATACCCCCATAATTCCTTTATGTCACCAAGAAACCTTGAATACCAGCAGTCGATCCAACAAGAGAGCGATGTAACACCAATGATGCACCCTTACTCAAACGCATTGCCTTAAACACATTGTCCTTTATGAATGTATACTCTCATCCAGCCACCCAATAGTGGTATCCCTTACCTAATCATCTGAAACTGCCAGTTTTGACCTTCCTTCCAGAACTAAATCGTGACCTCACATATGCCACTTTCCACTATACACAAAATACCGCATACGCCATGCAATCCTATGATAAATATGAGAACTTCATGCTCCCTTCCTAGCCACAAACAACTACGTACCCAACTAGCCAATAACTTTTCATTGATCCCATTTAGAAGCAAAATCACTATACATCGCATGGCCCTCACGCCAGTAGAAATATACATCTCCAACCGTGGAAGAAATCATCAAGAACTCCCGAATCACATTTGTACAACACCAAACCGCAAGGACTGAATCCTTCTAACTCAACAAAGCTACGCATGCCACAAAATTCTAAGAGAATTGCTAAGAAACACCTGTAATAACTCATTACCTTATAAACACCCAAAGAACTAACCATATCCCTTATCATGCCGATCCGACCTATTACTAAGTTGTCCTATTTATCCAAGTTCCTTCTAACTTACCTTCGAACTTATACTTCTTCTTGTCATAATACCGCAACTATCAATCCAGACTCACCACACGAAACCTGAGCATAAAATATACTATCTAAGGCTCATAAGACATTGAATACTCCCTCAATTATCCCCAAATGCACCACATTAGAAATACTTACCCTGAAGAGGCTTCTTGCGAATTTAAAGTCATTAACTTCACTTTCCTGATACTGATGGATAGAATCCATGATAATGCAAATACACCACAAGCCTTGACACCTTCCCCGTAAATCTCAGTTCTAGCCCTTCTCACACCTTAAAGATCCTCTATCGCTACATATAACCTTGAATCCGTCTGAACCATTCTCGAACGTCATTTACTCTACGCAATTTCAATTACACTAACCAAGTAAACACAATGGCCTGACCCCGCTTGAAATCCACATACTAGGAAAGTAATCCATCCCTTTGAAGCAACAAGCACACTCATACACTGCACACTCTACCCTTACCAGTACAACTCCATCATTCAATGAATTCCATTATCCGTAAAGTACATTACAACTTGGATCGAAGAAATTTCCATCACTCGAGTCATTCCTAGACTCCACCTCTGTAGGTCATAATTGATTAACCAATATACCTCGCACCGAAACCAATACATCACATAGTCGTGTAATCAACTTATCATTAACGGACTCCCCCACTTGGATCAAAGCCAAGGATTAAGACAAACAATAACTTACGATGCCCACACATTATCACTGCCACCACATTGTGGTGAGGTTCAACTAAATCCTCCTTAAGCTTATATGACCCAAACCATTTAGCCCTCAAATCGTATGCAAATATTTTATTCACCATAATAATGGTCATGCCAACTCCCACAAGCGAGCTAAACTCAAATTACAACATATATCATGTACTGGTTGAAAAGAACTTGCCACAGATAAACATAAGGGTCACACACCTCAAGACAAACCGCAGGAGATACCCCTACCTTCTTAATCTCAAAATGTTATCTCCGTATACACTTCCAAAAATCATAGCTATCACGCAATCACTATACCTTCCTAGATTAGAACACAACCACTGCCTGCCCTCGAGACATCCCATTAAGCGGTATAAGAACCTGAAGTTGATGGCAATATTAGCACTGGAAGCTCTACTCACACTTGTCTGACCACATGGATACCTTCACTGGACACCACGTGTCCAAAGAATGCTACTGAACTGAGCCAAAAATTCACACTTGGAGAACTTCGCACAAAGCTTCTCCTCCCTATATCCTTGTGATACCATCATCAAATGCCGAGTATGATACCCCTGGCTACGTGAGTACGACAGGATGCCATCAATAAATACAATAACAAAGGAGTGCAATCACAGCCTGACTACATCGTTAATCAAATACATGAATGCTACTGGAGCATTGATCAGCTCAAAAGACATCACAGGAACTCAGAACATAACAGGAAACCCACTTCACTCCACAACTAAACTACATGAGAGGTACTTCAATACTCATAACTCGAAGCCATATTCTAACTCAATACAGAAGTCAAATAATCAATGATTCTTGCCACATCTCCCACCAATTCATTTTGGTCACAATCAAACAACCTAAATACTTCTAACTATCCGATCACACTCACCATATAGTCATGTAGTCACAAAGTTCCATCAATAAGGACACAAACGGACATATAAGTCCCCCAACACATGTGCTCACCCAAATGAAATCTCAACACTCAAGCCACTGACAAAATCCGGACTCAAGTCCTTCCGACTGGCCCATTATTAACATGTTAAAAATCACACCTCACCCATGGAAGTTGCAAGCTGCCGACGCACAACAGATACCAAGCGCTCGCGTGCGCATTCGAATACATGAAAGGAATTCAAAGAGTTACGCTTTTGGCTAAATACATGGATTCGCACGATAAGAATTCAAGAATGTGGAATGTTTCCTAAGGGTTCTGCAGCCTCTCAAAGATAAGTAAAGACATCTCCGTACCGATCCGCAAGACTCTACTAAACCTGCTCATGACCGTTGAGTCCTATGTAACCGAGAGCTCTGATTACCAACTTGTCACGACCTCAAATCCTAACAGGCCGTGATGGCGCCTATCGTGGAACTAGGTGAGCCAACCATCACCTTACTACGCATTTGTTCAATTATAAGAGTTCTCAATTCAATAATAAGCATGCAAACATAACATCAAATAATATAAGTAAATCTTAGCGTTCCCATATTAGCCTAAACAAACCTCCCAAGAACTGGAGTCAATAGTCATGAGCATCTAAGAATAAATAAATTTAACTATGCTAAAACTATAATATATGTCTCTGAATCAAATACTAAAGCTAAATGAGGAAGGGAAATGGAGAAGCTGTGGACGCTGGACAGCTACCTCGAAATCTCGTGTCTGCTGCTAACGAACAAGGCAGCTACTGCTCCAAATCGGTACCTGAATCTGTGCACAGAGGCACAGGGAGTCTTTATGAGTACGCCAACTCAGTAGTAATAAAAATAAATCAGTGTCTGAGAATTATAAAACACACAGTACAGATACACAATTTCATAAAAAGCCAGTAAAACACCAAGTCACCAGGTAGTATTCATCAAATACATAAGTTCGAAATCAGTTTCCAGAAATCCTTTGAACCAAGTGTAAAATTAGTATATCTCAGTAAAAACCAGTTTGAAAATGAAGTAAATCATAGTTTGAAAACTCAGTAAAAATCTTCATAAAACTGCCCCTCGGGCCATAATGATTTCTCGTAACGATATCTTTCAGTATTAGCCCATCATGCAACCTCACAATCACTCTGCCCATCAGGCAACCCCACAATCACTCTGTCCATCCGGCAACCTCACAATCACTCTGCCCATCAGGCAACCTCACAATCACTCTGTCCATCAGGCAACCTCACAATCACTTTGCCCATCAAGCATCCTCACAATCACTCTGCCCATCAGGCAACCTCACAATCACTCTGCCCATCAGGCATCCTCACAATTACTCTGCCCATCAGGCAACCTCACAATCACTCTGCCCATCAGGCATCCTCACAATTACTCTGCCCATCAGGCATCCTCACAATCACTCAGCATAAGCCCCGCGGGCATCGCTCAATCAGTACCGGCGCTCATTGGGGGTGTGTACAGACTCCGGAGGGGCTCCTACAGCCCAAGCGCTATAATAAGTCACAACATGGCATAAATCACATACAATATAGGCCCGCAGCCTCACTCATATCATATCATCCTCACAATATAGGCAAACAGCCTCACTCATATCATAACATCCTCACAATATTGGCCAGCAGCCTCACTCAGTCAGACACTCTCAATTTGCCCTTCAGGCCATAATTATAGTGGGTTCTCGACCCAAAAACAGTATTTCATTTTCAAGAAGTAGTATCAAAATACTCTGAGTGTCATAACAGTTTCACAGAAAAGACTGAGTAAACATCATAACATATCAGTGAGGATAATAGTAAAACATCCCCCAAGGGGTAAACAAATCGGCACTAGGCCCCAAACATGGCTTACAACCCAAATCATATCAAGTATATATAGTACTATTGGAAATAAGCTTTAAAAAGCCGTTTCGCAACTCAATAGTCACCTAAGTAAGGAATGTATCTCCAAAGTTTCAACCTTTGCATTTCAAAACCCGTGAAAGGGTGCATAGTCCGGGGTTTCATACCCTCAGGACAGGATTTAAAGACATTACTTACCTCAAAACTAGCCCGAAAACTATTCCGCAATGCGCTTGCCACTCTAATCAACCTCCAAAGGCTCCAAATCTACCAAGTTCAGATTTTTATCATCAACATATTCTTAAGGAGCGAATTCCTATTGAAAAATATCGAATTTAACTCAAAAATTCGAAACCGGTCAAAACCCGACCCCTGGGAACGCATCCCGAAACTCAAAATATTTTATATAAAGTTGTTCTTCGTTCTCTCACGAGTCCGTACATATACAGAACACCAAAATCGGAGTTCGTTTGACCCCTCAAATCGACCCCTAAAGGTCTCATAATCTCAAGCCCTAAAACCCAATTTTTCTACTGATTTTCCATGAATTTACACTGGTTTTATGTTCTATAATCATCCATAATCGAGTTTTAATGATCAAAACACTTACCTCTATGAAGAACAAGGATTTCCCTCTTCAAAATCGCCCCCAAGAGCTCTTTTCCGTACAACAATGGTGAAAAATAAGGTTTAAGTCGCGGAAGGATTTTTAATTTACTGCTCAGTGATTTACTCTCCGCGATCACGGTCAAACACCTATGATCGCATAGACCAACAGTCATCGACCTTTGCGATCACAGCATTGTGCACGCGATCGCACAGTGCAATTGCCAGCCAACCCCACGCGCCCAGTTTCCTCTACGCGATCGCGATGAGCCCCACGCGATCGCACTTAACTGACCTCCAAAGCTACACGATCGCACTGAACAAATTCACCCTGGTTTATTATAACCCTACGCGATCGCAGTGAATAACCTTAAGCTGTGAAAACACCAGAAACAACAGTGTTTTTAAGACCAATAATGCCCGTTAAGCACCCGAAATCAATCCCGAGCCCCTCGGGACCTCAACCAAACATACTAACACGTCACATATGATCATTCAAACTTATTTGCACTATCAAAACACCAAAACTAACATCAAAACATAAATTTTACATCGGATTCAAGCCTAAGAACTTTAATATTTCTAACACTCACCGACGATGCCGAAACAATCCAAAACAGCTCCGATTGACCTAGAATTTTGCAGATACATCCAAAATGACATTACGAACCTGCTCCAACTGTCGGAATTCCATTCCGACCCCGATAGCCTGTTTTCCACTGCCGACCGAAAATCACCAAAACTAACTTTCGCCAATTCAAGCCTAATTCTACACCGGACATCACAAAAATATTCCGAACATACTCCTAAGTCCCAAATCACCTAACGAAGCTATTCGAACCATAAAATCCGCATTTTGAGGTCGTTTACCAATAAGTCAACCCTCTGTTGACTTTTCCAACTTCAAGGCTATTTTTAAAGACTAAGTGGCCAAATTCTCATTATAATCACTTCGATTTCAAGCCTACCAACTCTAACACATCAATAACAGTAATACCAACCTATGACAAGGCGATAACAATAATTATAATACAAGTTCTACGTAACGACCGACCGGGTCGTTACAGTATCACACATGTATAAGTGGATATACATGTGATACATAATTGATACAAATATGATACATATGTGATACACAGTGTGATACACATATCAATTTTTTCATCTTTAGTTTTTACTTCAAATTTTCAATTCAAACCACCTCAAAACTTCACCAAATCATCACAAAACTGAGGTTCAAGCTCCTTAAGTTGTGTCCAATCTATTCTAATAACACCCACTCAAAACAAAGTAAAAATTTGATATTTTTTCCACAAATAGCTAATTGTCTAATTTGACTAATATTTGTAATATTTTATCAATTGACAATTTTTATAATCAGCTACTTATAAATGGACATAACTGGTAATTTCCCTTACCTTTTCCCCAAAAATTAATATATTAGGAGTATTGACTATTCAATGGGCCATCCCATAGGAAATATCGGTACTCCATTAAATAAGAGTCTTTCCTATTGCCCTGTCTTCTTCCTCTATTCGCTTGCTAATCTAGATCTACTCTCTTCATCTTCTTCTTTCTCTTATTTTATTTTATTTTTGCTTAGACAATATTAAAGTTTATACAAACTTCTTATAAAAGTAGAAATAAATATTGTCTATTTTTTTAACAACATAAATATTTTTGAACTTTGAATTAAGATACTCAAATCTTCATATTGGTAAATAATATTTTTTACAATAAGATCCATAGTAACACATTGTAAATACGTGGCTAACATCTTAGTAACTTAAATTTTCTTACTGTAAATATTAGTACTACATATTATATTTTGTAAGATAACTAAATTACAAACAAAAAGAAAGGAAAAACCCAAAGTAAATATTTGTAAAATAACTATAGTCCAAAAAAAAAGGCGCCTTATTAAAAATATTAGTATTACATTTTGTAAAATAACTATCGTCCAAAAAAAAAAGCGTCTTATTAAAATTTGACTTTAGGCCCTGAATTTTCTTGCGGAAAAACAAAAAAGAATAGAACCTCATGGTGTAAATTGTTGCGGTAATTGACGGTGTCTTTCTTGAATTTCCATCAGCGTATGTTTTATGGAAGCATTTTTTCCTCTAATAGTGTCTGCACAGCCGCTTAGAGGGTCGGACATTAATATATTACCTTTATATATTCTGTTTTCTAGAAATCTTCTTTATTCTTGATTATCATGATACTCATTCATCCATTCAGTCAGATTTTGTCTCCCATAAATCTTAACAGCTTGTTCAAATATTTCATATTGGTGATTGGGTACAAACATCCTAAATTTGCAGTTCGGTTCACATGTTTTTCTCCCATATCTACATGCCCCACATTTTACCTAGTGGGGCATTTACCAACCAATATATTTTGTCCCCCATCTTAAACGACATTGGCGTTTTGAAGAAATGCCAATCGTTGTCTTCTAAAACATCAGGGTTGATCATGATGTCCTGAAGTAATGCAGCGTCTAACGGACCCTCCATCAAAAATTTTAATTCCTCATTTTGTTCTTGATTTTGAATCAACTTGTTTAGTCCCTCTTGCTCTTCAAGATCTGTTACCATTCCTTCAAATAAAGCATCAGCATTTGAGGGAACATCTATGTGAATTTAATCATTTGCTCCATGTGGTTCGAGTTCGACGGGTTCATTTACATTATCGTTAATCGTACCAAAGATTTCATCCAATTCTGCCTCCGTGAGAGGTGAAGTAGGAGGATACATTATTCACACTGTAGCGAGAATGCAAGAAATCAATTGGAATCTTGTGTCAATTGGATAATGGCTTACAAGAAATCAACTGGAAGTTGTTCAATTGGATAATAGCTAGTTAAGTCATCTAGCTACTACCGACTATATATGTTAGTTTCAGACAGTTACATTCTTGAAAGAACGTTGTCGCGAAACAGTTATGATTTAATCATTTTCTTCGATATTTAAATTTTAGAAGCTTCCAAATTTTATTTTCCTCTTAAATTGAAAAATAAATTTTTCCTTTTTAATTAGCTAAGAAAACAGTTACCGCCAAAATTTCTTTATTTGTCTTTTGTCAACATTGGAAAGGTGCTCCACCTAGTTATCTTATAATGGCCGCACTTGTTTTTCCGTTAAAATGAGATGCGTAGTGAGGACTGCGGAGCAAGCTAGAATTGTGAGGTTTATAAATCAAGAATGCTCTTAATTGAAACCAATAATTCAATACATTGTTTAGAAATCAATAATTCAATAAATTGTTTTCGTAAGCAAGTTGTCACCATTTACTTTTCTCTTACTTAAACCTTAGTCTCCATACACAAGCAGAGCCTTATTTCTAAAGACCCTATAAAACAAGTTTTCAGACAATGCCACGTGAACAGGGCCGGGTAGAGGGGAGGCCACTAAGGCCTGCCCCAACTTTTGAGAGGCTCATTTTCTAAAGACCCTATAAAACAAGTTTTCAGACAATATCACTATTATATTTTATAAACATTGCCCCAAATTTTTGTATTTTATAAAAGAGCCTGTGATTTATTATTATATGATACTGTTGCTTCGTCTTCTCGAAAATTATTTTATGATGCTGTTGTCACACACTACTGGTGAAGAGCTTTTCAAAGTTTCTTGAAAAATATTACTCCCCGTTTCAATTTATGAGAATTTATTTCTTTTTTGAACTGTTGCAAAAAAAGAAAGTCCTTTTTAATTTAAAAACAATTTAGTTTAAATTTTACAATTTTAACCTTAATTAGACCATTTTATAACCACACAAATACTTTGGACCTCATTCTAACATGTTTAGAACTACAAATCTCAAAAGTCTTCATTTCTTTATTAAACTTCGTGCCCAGTCAAACAGGTTCACATAAATTTGAACGGATGGACTATTATTTAATTCTTTCAAAAAAAAAATTAGGCATTTTGGGCCGGTCAATCCGTTATCTTTTTTTTTATATATATATATAATTATTTTGAAATTAATCCGTCATCTTTTATCTTCTTGTCCTCAAATTAATCCCGACTATTTTCTTATATATATATATATATATGACATAAGCAAATATTTTAACTGGTTAAATACATTCATTTTCTAAAGCGTAGGTTAGTCTAACGTACACACTGGAGCTCCATGGGAAGGGGGCGAGGTCGGGGAAAGGGACGACCTAGAAAAGAGATACAAATAGTGTTTGGAAGTTCGGTGCATGTTCAATCTAAGGAGAAAGCATCAACATCAAAGCAACCAGTGACTAAAATACCAATGGAACAATACCCAGTTGTAGATCCGTCATCGAGCTCAGCTGTATAACAATGGAGGATGTGGAAAAAACTCCTGTAACAGAGAATTCTAAGGTGGTGGAAGAAAAACAGAGTAAACAAAGTACATATCTAGTCCAGAAGGAGGTGATTCCAGCTTGAGAAGAAGAAGAATGTCACGATCCAAACTCCCACCCTTTAGGCCGTGACTGCGCCTAACGTTGAACCCGCTAGGCCAGCCAACGTATAACTTGTAATATCAATTAAAAATTATTTAGTACGAAATGAAATGCTAAATTCATCAGCCTCAACCAATTTCCATCACACACTGGGATAACAGTGGGAAACAAGTTTCACCTTACATCAATAACGTACCTTTCCCAACAATAATCTTTCTAACATCGATAATAAAATTAATAAAACTTGAATGCGGAAAAGAGAAAACATAACAATCATAAGATAACGTAAACTTCCCAAAACCGGGGTGTCACAATCTCACGGACTAACTACTGGATTACTAAATACAAGTCTGGAAATGAAAATACAATACTGTCTTGGAAATAAGAAGAAAGACAATGAAACG
>ML270499.1:9799-37943 GCA_005239495.1 Nicotiana undulata | reverse complement strand
GGGTAGAATTTACTTACCTCTCAGTGGTTGGGTCGTGGAGTCCTTTTTCCAAGATCTCAAAGTGTTTTAATGGAGGAAATAATGAGAAACAATGAAGAATCCCATGTTTTAAAGAAACACACTGCCTAACAGTGGTTCCGCACCTGCGGCTCAAGGACCGCACCTGCGGTCTCTCACCTGCTAGCAAAGGCTCGCACCTGCAAAAATGGACAAGGAGGACTGGGCCCGCACCTGCGGAACTTTGTCCGCACCTGCAAGAATTGGGCTGCCCGCTGGGGGTCGCACCTGCGAGGCTGGGACCGCATGAGCGATCCCGCACCTGCGACTGGGCAACCGCACCTGCGGTCACACCAGAACATGTGCACCAACAACTTTTTCAGCTGGTTTTTGGCCTCGTTTGGTGTCCGAGAGGCACCCGGGCCCACTCGAGCCCCCGTTCAAATATACCAACATGTCCCAAATCATAATACGGACTCGCTCGAGCCTTGGTAACACTCAAAACTACGCTAAAACTCAAAATCACATCTCAAAACCCCTAGAATCAAAACTTAAGAACTTCAAGTTCTTGAATTCGATATCAATGTGCCGAACCGACCTATACTACTCGGAATGACACCAAATTTGCAGGCAAGTCATAAATGACATAACGGAACTATTCCCGGTCTAGGAATTTTGTTCGGACCTTGATAACACAAAAACACGTTCCAAACCAAATTATGAACTTACGAAAACTCTTATTTCGATATTGGGCGCCGAAATGCCCCCGGGTAATCCAAAACCCATTTTGAACATACGCCCAAGTCCGAAATCATCATACGAAGCTACCGGAACTATCGAAACTCGATTTTGAGGTCATTTACTTAGAATGTTGACCAAAGTCAAACTTGGCCAAAAAGGCCAACCTTAAGGAACTGAGTGTTTCTATACTGCTCTAAACACTTCCAAATCCCGAACCACTCATCCCCTCAAGTCATAATCACAATAAGCCGCTATGGGACGTTTCATTTAGGGGAACGGGGTCCGAATCTGCAAAACGACCGGTCGGGTCGTTACATCCAAGGTAGACCTCTTCTCTATCATCCACTACAGGAGTATAAGAAGGAAATGCTTCTCGATTACACAAATGTGCCGAGTAGCCCCAGAGTCTACCACCAGTCACAACGCAGATTCCCTCCGTTGGGTGTCGTTATGACACCTAGTCTTAGGGACTATGTCAGCCTAACATAAACGTCAATAGCAACAATATTTAACCAACATCACGAACTCTACGCTCCGACTGACCATCAGTCTGAGGGTGGAATGCTGTGCTGAGACCTATCTAGGTACCCATCTCACTATGAAATTCTTTCTAGAAATGCGAGGTGAACTGAGGACCTCAATCTCATATAATGGACACCGGCACACCGTGCAACCAGACTATCTCCTGAATGTAGATCTGGGCCAACCTCTCAGAAGTATAAGTAGTAGCCACTGGAATGAAATGCGCCGATTTGGTCAATCTATCAACAATGACCCAAACCGCGTCAACCTTCTGCAAAGTCCGACGCAACCCAACTACGAAGTCCTTAGTGATGCGCTCCCACTTCCACTCAGGAATGGGCATCTGCTGAAGTAGGCCTCCTGGCCTCTGGTGCTCACACTTAATCTGCTGGCAATTAAGACACCTAACCACATACTCCATAATGTACCTCTTCATCCATCTCCACCAGTAATGCTGCCTCAAATCACGATACATCTTTGTAGCACCAGGATGAACTGAATACCGAGAACTGTGTGCCTCCTCTAGAAACCTTCCTCTAAGGCCATCGACATTAGGAACACATAAACGGCCCTGAAATCTCAGAGCACCATCCTCGCCAATAGTAATCTCCTTGGCCCTACCCTAAACCACTATCTCCTGTAGCTCTGCCAAGTACGGATCGTCAAACTGCCGAGCCTTAATCTCTCCCAATAACAAAGACTGAGCAACCACATGTGCTAAAACTCGACGAGGCTCAGAAAGGTCTAATCTCACCAGGCGATTAGCCAAGGACTGAATGTCCAAGGCTAGAGGTCTCTGCTCTGCTGCAATGTAAGCCAAGCTACCCATACTCTATGCCTTCCTGCTCAAAGCATCTGCTACCATATTTGCCTTTCCCGGATGATAAAGAATGGTGATATCATAATCCTTCAACAACTCAAGCCACCTGCGCTGCATCAAATTAAGATCCCTCTGCTTTAACAAGTGCTGCAAGCTGCGGTGGTCTGTATAAACCTCAAAGGATACCCCATATAAGTAGTGCCTCCAAATCTTAAGAGCATGAACAATCGCTTCCAACTCTAAATCGTGCACAAGGTAATTCTTCTCATGAACCTTCAGCTGGAGCAAAGCATAAGCAATAACTCTCCCTTCCTGCACCAACAGACACCCCAATACAACGCGTGAAGCATCATAATACACTATATACATCCCTGAACCGGAAGGCAATACTAGAACTGGTGTTGAAGTCAATGCTGCCTTGAGCTTCTGAAAGCTCGCCTCACACTCGTCGGACCATCGGAACGGGGAATTCTTCTGAGTCAATCTAGTCAATGGGGCTGCAATATAAGAAAACCCCTCCACAAAACAACGGTAATAGCCTGCTAGGCCCAAGAAGCTCCTGATCTCTATAGTTGAAGTAGGACGCGACCAACTCTGAACTGCCTCAATCTTCTGGGGATCAACCTTGATACCCTCTCCGGATACCACATGCCCCAAGAATGCCACGGAATCTAACCAGAACTCACACTTGGAGAACTTAGCATATAGCTTCTGTTCCCGCAAAGTCTGGAGCACAACTCTTAAATGCTGCTCGTGCTCACCCAGGCTACGTGAGTAAATCAAGATGTCATTAATGAAGACAATGACAAAGGAATCAATATACGGCCTGAACAGCCTATTCATCAAGTCCATGAATGCTGCTGGGACATTAGTCAAGCCAAAGGACATCACCAGGAACTCATAGTGGCCATATCTCGAACGAAAAGCAGTCTTCGAAACATCTGAGGCCCGACTCTTCAACTGATGATATCCCGATCTCAAATCAATCTTAGAAAACACCCTAGCACACTGCAACTGGTCAAACAAATCATCGATGCGCGGCAGAGGATACTTGTTCGTAATGGTGACCTTGTTCAACTGGCGGTAATCAATACACATCTGCATAGACCCATCCTTCTTCTGCACAAATAGGACTAGAGAACCCCACGACGATACACTCGGTCTGATAAACCCCTTAACCAACAATTCCTCAAGCTGCTCCTTCAACTCCTTCAGCTCCTTCGGAGCCATACGATACGGGGAAATGGAAATAGGCTGAGTGCTTGGAGCTACATCAATACAGAAATCAATATCAAGATCTGGAGGCATGCCCGGAAGGTCTGAAGGAAATATATCAGCAAACTCTCAAACAACTGGCACTGAATCAATCGTCGGAGACTCGACGATGGTGTCCCGCACATAAGCAAGGTAGGCCAGACAACCCTTCTCGACCATATGTCGAGCCTTCATGAATGAAATAACCCAGCTGGCTGCACTAACTGAGGAACCTCTCCACTCCAGCCTAGGCGACTCGGGCATGGCTAAAGTAACTGTCTTGGCATGGCAATCTAACACGACATGATAAGAAGATAACCAATCCATGCCTAGAATAACCTCAAAATCGACCATGTCGAGCAATAAAAGGTCTGATCTGGTCTCGAACCCACAGAAGGTGATCACACAAGAACGATAGATCCGGTATACCACCACAGAATTGCCCGTAGGAGTGGACATATATATAAGAGAATCCAAGGACTCACGAGGAACATCCAAGAAACAAGCAAATAAGGCTGACACATATGAATAAGTGGATCCTGGATCAAATAGCACTGATGCCTCTCTACCACATACTGAAATAGTACCTGTGATCACGACGTCTGAGGCCACTGCATCTGCTCGGGCCAAAATAGCATAGAATCTGGCACGTGTACCGGAAGACTGACCTCCGCTGGAGTGAATAGGAGCTGGCAGAGCTCCTCCTGCCTGGCCTCCACATCTGGGGCGACCTCTACTAGTCTGCCCTCCACCTCGAGGTGGACGGGGCGCCGATGCTGAGTATGTAGGCTGATAACTCTGCTGAACAGCCTTGCCCCGAAGCCTAGGACAAGTCCTCCTCATATGGCCTGAATCCCCACACTCATAACATCTCACTGGTGGCGTGGCCTGTTGCCCTGGAGAAGAACCCTGGATATCTGGGGGATGGTGAGACCCTCTGGCATGGCACTGAAGTGAGGACTAGAAGACCCTTGATGACCGGAATACCCACCGGAGTAACCATGAATGGCTGGTGGGCGGTAAGAACTCTCCAGCATGGCGCTGAAATAAGGTCTCGTTGAAGCACCACAGGAAGGTGTTGGAGGAGCTGAATATGGAGGCCTGCTAGGCTGGCCTCTGCCTAACTGACCCCTACCTCTGACTGAGGCACCTCTGAAATCTCCCGAAAATATAGCTCTCTTGTCCTGCTGACCCTGCTCTCTGCCCCTCGACCGATAACCCTTAATCCGACGAGCTATCTCGACCACAAGCCGATAGGGTGTCCCCATCTCCACCTCTCGGGCCATGTTGGACCTAATACCTGAGTGAAACCCAGCTACAAATCTCCGCACTCTTTAGCGTCAGTAGGAAGTATCATAAGGGCATGACGAGACAATTGAGAAAACCTGGCCTCATAGTCTGTCACTGACATCTGTCCCTGCTCCAGCTGATCGAACTGATACCGCAACTCTTCCCGCTCGGAGGATGGAATATACCTGTCCAGAAATAACTGAGTGAACTGCTCCCAAGAGATAGGAGGGGAACCTGCTGGTCTACCAAGGATGAAGGACTGCCACCATCTGCGGACTCGGCCCTCAAGCTGAAAAGTAGTGAAATCAACGCCATGAGACTCTAATATCCTCATGTTGTGCAGTATGTCCCTGCACCTGTCAATGAAGTCCTGAGCATCCTCACCTCGCTCACCCCCAAAGACTGGAGGGTGCAATCGAGTCCATCTATCCAATAACTTCTGCGGATCGCCGTCCGCAGCTGGTCTGAGCTCTGGTGCTACTGCTACTGGCTGGACCCCACCCACGAGTAGTGTACCCGGGGTATGATGTAGTGCTGCTGTCTGACCTGCAACCTGGGCAGTAGGGGTATGGACTCCCCCTCCCGCCTGAGAAGTAGCAGGATCTGCTGGAAATAAAATAGCCTGGGATATAGCGTCCATAAATCTCATCATACGGCCCATGACCTCCTGGAAGCCTAGCGCCGCCATGAAGTCCACTGGAGCAGGATATGCTGGAGGTACCTCGTCCTTCTCCTCTATGATAGGATCCTCTGGTGGTAGTGCAACTGGAACAGCTCTGGGACGCCCTCGTCCCCTACCTCAGGCTGGTGCCCTCCCCCGGCCTCTACCACGACCTCTAACGGTGGGAATAGCAGCCCCTCCCGGGTCTGGAACATCGGATGCGCGCGTCTTCACCATCTGTGAGAGAATAGAAGAATGCGTTTTAGTACACCATCGATTGCACGATAGAATATGAATAAAGAGAGGTTTCCTAACACCCTATAACCTCCCGAAGATAAGTACAGGCGTCTCCGTACCGATCTGCAAGACTCTACTGAGCCTGCCCGTGACTCGTGAGACCTACATGAACCTAGAGCTCTGATACCATGTTGTCACGACCCAAATCCAAACTCAGGTCGTGATGGGGCCCAACGCCGGGGTCAGGCAAGCAAACACTTGTGTTACTAACGAGGTTACTTTACTTGATAGATTATTCCGAAATTCTGCCAATTTTTAAGGTTTAACATTGTAAAGTGAAATCGTATAACTTAGCCAATTTAGATCAACACAACCAAAAGGACTGTAGATAACATATATACAGTGACAAAATATAATATCTACTACGTGCCAAGACCTAGTGTAACAAGTCTACGGGCGGACTAGTGGAATATACAAAATAAAGTAGAATAACTGTGCTACTGTATGAAGTAAATGGACAGAAATAGCCAAAAAGACAACTCCAAAGTGCTGCTGAGGATCGCCAAGGGGAAGCAGCTCACCGTAGAGTTGGGTATAGAGTATGCTCTCAAGATCGCGCTCCGGTCTGATAACCAGATGCACCTGCCTCAAAACCTATACAATTAAGTACATAAGTGTAGCATGAGTACATATAAACAAATATGTACCCTGTGAGTATCCCGTCTAATCTCGAAGAAGTAGTGGCGAGAAGTAGACGTGATGCTTACTAGGGCCATGAGTAAATAACAAGGCTAAATAAGGCTAAGCAAGGATAACAGTCATGGAATCACAAAGACATGAAATATCAAATAAAAATTTACAACTTACTTACTTCTACCTGTCAAATCACAATATTATATAATGAACTACTTTCCCTTTTCACATGAAGCGGTTTATATAATAACAACAAGACTCTCAGTCAGATATACAACACACAATATGCTGCAGCGTACAGCCGAAGCGTCGCGAAAATAAATGTGCACTGCCGAGGGTCGAACGACTTGAACCATAGATGCATCTATTACCCCGCTCACGAATCGATCATGCGACGCGGTTTACATAATGATAAGGATTCCCCGCTCATGAATCATACATGTGATGCGGGTGCTCATATACATACACAAAATTAGTAGAATTTCAGGCATTTGACAGAGATCATACTTGGAAACAAGAACTTAAGTAATGAAATTTACAACATGACTTCCTATTATCTTCACGCCAATTCAAGAATAATAAGCAACTCAACATACATTTAGGGATACATGTAAGGCATATAAAAGCATGCTCGTGGGTCCTAAAACTACCCGACATAACAATAATAGCCTCTACGTACGGACTCTCGTCACTTGGTACGTACGTAGCCCCCATAGACGTTAACATATAGAATTTAGATCACCTATGTGGACAATTCCCTCTTACAAGGTTAGAAAGGAGACTCACCTCGTGTCGAACCTACTCCCCGGGTCAAGAATGCGCCCGAAACTCCGAACTCGCCTCTCGAGGTCTCAAAACTAATCAAACGTTACGTAAATATATCAAATTATAATCAAAGCATGGAATTCTCCTACTCATTTAGTCAATTCAACATTCTTGAAGAAATCCTAAAATTCACCCCCGATCCCGCATGCTCGGAGTCTGAAAATTCACGAAGGAAACACTCACCCATAACCTAAGGATCGTTAATATATGGGTTTTACTTGATTTCATAGCCAATTCACGAGAAATTTCTCTAAATTCGATAAATCCCTTGGTTACTACCCAATTCTTGATTTTCACTAATTCAGAAGGTTAACTTAACTAAGAATTCATGAATCAAACTAACTTTGGGGTAGAATTTACTTACCTCTCAGTGGTTGGGTCGTGGGGTCCTTTTTCCAAGCTCTCAAAGTCTTTTAATGGAGGAAAGAATGAGGAAACATTGAAGAATCCCGTGTTTTAAAGAAACACACTGCGTAACAGTGGTTCCGCACCTGCGGCTCAAAAATCGCACCTTCGGACTCGCACCTGCGAGCAAAGGCTCGCACCTGCGGAAATGGACGAGGAGGCCTGGGCCCGCACCTGCGAAGAGGAGACCGCATCAGCGGCTTTGCTCCTGCGTAACTTTGTCAGCACCTGCAAGAATTGGGCTGCCCGCTGGGGGTCGCACCTGCGAGGCTGGGACCGCAGGAGCGGTCCCGCACTTGCGACTGGGCAACCGCACCTGCGGTCACACCAGAACAGGTGCACCAGCAGCTTTTTCAGCTGGTTTTTGGCCTCGTTTGGTGTCCGAGAGGCACCTGGGCACACCCGAGCCCTCGTTCAAATATACCAACATGTCCCAAATCATAATACAGACTCGCTCGATCCTTGGTAACACTCAAAACTTCGCTAAAACTCAAAATCACACCTCAAAATCCCTAGAATCAAAACTTAAGAACTTCAAGTTCTTGAATTCGATATCAATGCGCCGAACCGACCTATACTACTCGGAATGACACCAAATTTTGCAGGCAAGTCTTAAATGACATAACAGAACTATTCCGGGTCTCAGAATTTTTTTCGGACCTTGATAACACAAAAACACGTTCCAAACCAAATTATGAACTTAAGGAAACTCTTATTTCGATATTGGGCGCCGAAAGGACCTCGGGTCATCTAAAAACTATTCCGAACATATGCCCAAGTCCGAAATCATCATACGAAGCTACTGGAACTGTTGGAACTCGATTCCAAGGTTGTTTACTCAGAATGTTGACCGAAGTCAAACTTGGCCAAAATGGCCAACCTTAAGGAACTAAGTGTTCCTATACTGCTCTAAACACTTCCAAATCCCGAACCACCCGTCCCTGCAAGTCATAAATCACAATAAGCCGCTATGGGAAGTTTTATTTAGGGGAATAGGGTCCGAATACGCAAAACGACCGGTCGTCTGCCCCCGCTCCAGCTGCTCAAACTGATAGCACAGCTCTTCCCTCTCGGAGGGTGGAATATACATGTCCAGGAACAGCTGAGTGAACTTCTCCCATGAGAGAGGAAGGGAACCTGCTGGCCTACCCAGGATGAATGACTGCCACCATCTGCGGGTCCTGCCCTCTAGCTGAAAGGTAGTGAAATCAACTCCGTGGGACTCCAAAATCCTCATGTTGTGCAGTGTGTCCCTGCACCTATCAATAAAGTCCTGGCCATCCTCTCCCCTCTCACCTCCAAAGACAGGAGGGTGCAATCGAGTCCATCTATCAAGTAACTTCTGCGGATCGCCGTCCGCGGCTGGTCTAAGCTCAGGAGCTACTGCTGGCTATGCTCCACCCGTGGGCAGAGTACCTGGAGTCTGATATACTGCCGCCGCATGACCTGCGGCTTGGGTGGTAGGGGACTGAACTCCCCCTCCCGCGTGAGATTTAGCAGGATCTGCTAGAAATAAACCAGCCTGGGTCATAGTATCCATGAACCGCATCATACGTCCCATGACCTCCTGGAAGCCTGGTGCAGTCATGAAATCCATCAGAGCTGGATCTACTGGGGGCACCTCGCCCTGCTCCTCAGGGATAGGATCCTCTGGGGGTGTTAATGGAGTAACTCTGGGACGCCCTCATCCCCTACCTTGGGTCGGTGCCCTCCCCTGGCCTCTGCCACAGCCTCGGACTACGGGGGTAGCGGCATCTCCCGGGCCTGAAATATCAGCTGCATGAGTCCTTACCATCTATGAGAGATTAGAAGAATGAGATTTAATAAGACCATCGACTGCACAATAGAATAAGAATAAAGAGAGATGTTTTTTTCCTAACACCCTGTAGCCTCCCGAAGATAAATACAAACGTCTCCGTATCGATCCGCAAGACTCTACTAGGTTTGCCTGTGACTTGTGAGACCTACGTGAACCTAGAGCTCTGATACCATGTTGTCACGACCCAAATTCCTATTTAGGTCGTGATGGCGCCCAACGCCGAAGTCAGGCAAGCCAACACTAGTTTGCTAACGAAATTACTTAAATTAATGAGATGTTCAAATACTCGTCCAGTTTTAATTTAAGCAGTCCTTAAATGAAAGTGAGGATGTGAGGCAAAGTGATTTAAAGTAACTCAAAAATCGTTTGCCAGCATAAAACAAAGTAGCATAATACTAGTGAATCAACTACGTATGCCAAGACTTAGTGTCACAAGTCCACAAGTGACTAGTGTAATATACAAAATAAACAAAATAGATGTACAACTGTCTGGAAGGGTAAGCAGAATATCCAACAATAATGGAAACTCCACAGTGCTGCTGCGCCAGGAAGAGCAGCTCACCGTGTAGTCTAATCCAGATGGGTATCTCAGTGGCGGACACCGGTATAGTGACTAGGTGCAACAGCCTCAGAACCTGTACAATTAAGTACAGAAGTGTAGCATGAGTACATATGAACAAATATGTACCCACTGAGTATCCCGTATAAACTCGAAGAAGTAGTGAAGAGAGATAGACGTGATACTTACTAGGGCCAATAAACAATAACATGGATAAGTAAGGCTAGACAGAAAAAGTAGTCATGAAAATCACTAAGGCATGAAGTATCAATTATATAAAACTGCAATTTATTCTCGTGAGTTAAACAATAATCACCACAAAAAGTCTTAAGTTCCCCTTACACGTGGGGTAATTTATTTAATAATAACAAGACTCTCAGTAAAATACATAGCACATAATATGCCGAAGCGTACGCCCGAAGCGACGCGAAAATAAATGTGCACTGCTGAGGGTCGAGCGGCACGAACCATAGATGCATCCATTACCCCGCTCGCGAATCGATCATGCGACGGGGTTGGCATAAATTTAAGGCTACCCCGCTCGCAAATCATACATACGACACGGGTGCTCGTAGACATACACAGAATTTGTTAGGAAATCCAGGAATTTATCATAGATTATTCTTAAAATCAGAAATTTATACACTTAAACTTACACATAGCTTCCAAAATTCTCATGTCAGTTTCAAGGATAATAAGCAACCAGGAACACATGTAAAGATACAGGTAAGGCACATAAAGTCATGCTTGTGAAATCCTAAATTCTACCCGACACAACAGAGTAGTAGCTACGCACGGACTCTCGTCACTTTGCGCGTACGTACCCCCCGCAAAAAAAGACAAATCAATCGTTTACATTTACCTATGGGGACGATTCCCTCTTACAAGGTTGGAAAGGAGACTCACCTCGCGTAGAATCAACTTCCCGATCAAGAACGCGCTCGAAACTCCAAATCTTACACCCGAGGACTCGAAACTAGTCAAATGATATATAAATATGTCAATGCATGCTCAAAGTATGGAAATTCTCCTACTTATTTAGTAAATTCACTATTCTTGAAGAAATCCCAAAATACACCCCCGGGCCCACATGCTCGGATTCCGGAAATTTTTGAAGATAACACTCACCCATAGCCTAAGGATCAATAATATATAATTTTTGTATGATTTCATGGTAGAAAAGTGGTGAAATTCCCTAAAGTTCATCAACCTTAGGTTTTCGCTCTAACCCTTTTGATTTCCACTAATTAGATGTTAATCTACCTAAGTTTTGATGTAATAAACCAACATTTAAATGGAAATTACTTACCTCTTAGCAGCTAGGCCGAATACCCTCTTGAAAGCTCTCAAAATCGCCAATGGAGGAGAAGAAATGGTGAAAAATGGACAAATATCGTATTAAATGAGATCACTGCCTCCAGTGATCTCGCACCTGCGGCTCGAGGACCGCACCTGCGGTCTCGCACCAGCGACCAAATGGTCGCACCTGCGGAAATGGCCAAGGAGGCCTGTGGCCGCACCTGCGGAAGAAATCCCGCACCGATGGGAGAAGGTCTGCACCTACGGTTTTGGGCCAACTCCTTTGGGGTCGCACCTGCGATGGCTTGACCGCAGGGGCGGTATCGCACCTGTAATCTGGGCAACTGCACCTGCGGTCACACCAGATCTGGTGCACCAGCAGCTGAAGCTGCTAGTTTTAGCCTCGTTTGATGTCCGGGAGGCACCTGGGCCCACCCGAGCCCCCGTGAAATTATACCAACCAGTCCTAAATCATATTACGGACTCGCTCGAGCCTTCGGAACACCTAAAACAATGCTAGAACTCAAAATCACACCTCAAAACCCCTAGAATCAAACTTAAGAATTTCTAAGTTTTTGAATTCGATTTCAATGCGTCGAACCGACCTATACCACTCGGAATGACACCAAATTTTGCAGGCAAGTCATGAATGACATAACGGAACTATTCCCGGTCTCGGAATTCTGTTCGTACCTCGATTACATAAATTCACGCTCCAAACCAAATTTCAAACTTAAGGAAATTCTATTTCGCTATTTGGCGTCGAAACGCTCCCAGGTCATCCAAATCCCATTCCGTACATACTTACAAGTACAAAATCATCATACGAAACTACTGGAATCGTCGAATCTCGATTCCGAGGTTGTTTACTCAAAATGTTGACCGAAGTGAAGCTTGGCTTTAAAAGCCAACCTTAAGGAACCAAGTGTTCTTATACTATTCTAAACACTTCCAAATCCCGAACCACCCATCCCCGCAAGTCACAAATCACGATAAGCCGCTACGGGAAGTCTTATTTAGGGGAACGGGGTCCGAATATGCAAAACGACCGGTTGGGTTGTTACAGGGGATGTAGTACCCTGTATTGACGATAAGAGGAGGCTCGTGGCACTCTAGGATTCTACTAGGGAATGGCGTAACCTATGATGGCAATAAAAAGCAACCAGGGGATGTAGTACCCTGTGTTTGGAAATGAGATGAGGCTCATGGCTCTCTGAGATGCTACTAGGGAATGTCGTACCCTATATTGGCAGAAAGTAATGCAGCCAGGGAATGTGGTACCCTGTGTTAGAAATAAGATGTGGCTCGTGGATCACTGAGATACTACTAGGGAGTGTCGTACCCTATGTTAGCAACAAGAAATACAACCAGGGATATAGTACCCTGTGTTGGAAATAAGATGAGGCTCATGGCTCACCGAGATTCTACTAGGGAATATTGTACCCTATGTAGGAAAATAATGCAACCAGGGGATGTAGTACCCTGTGATTGGCAATGAAATGAGGCTCGTGCCTCTCTGAGATGCTACTAGAGAATTTCGTACCCTATGTAGGCAGAAAATAAAAAATGCAACTAGGGTATGTAGTACCCTATATTAGCAATAAGAAATGCAACAAGGGGATGTAGTACCCTGTGTTGACAATAAGATGAGGCTCTTGGCTCTCTAAGATGCTGCTAGGGAATGTCGTACCCTATGTTGGAAGAAAGTAATGCAGCCAGGGGATGTGGTACCCTGTGTTAGCAATAAGATGCAGCCAGAGAATGTAGTACCGTGTGTTGGCAATAAGTTAATGCTTGCAGCGTTCTGTGATGCTACTAGGGAATGTCGTACCGTATGTAGGCAGAAAATAATGCGACCAGGGGATGTAGTACCCTGTGTTGACAATAATATGAGGCTCTTGGCTCTCTAAGATTCTACTAGGGAATGTCGTACCCTATGTAGGCAGAAAAAAAAAAGATGCAACTAGGGGATGTAGTACCCTGTGTTGACAATAATATGAGGCTCTTGGCTCTCTAAGATTCTACTAGGGAATGTCGTACCCTATGTAGGCAGAAAAAAAAAAGATGCAACTAGGGGATGTAGTACCCTATGTTAGCAATAAGAAATGCAACCAGGGGATGTAGTACCCTGTGTTGGAAATAAGGTGAGGCTCATGGACCACTGAGATGCTACTAAGGAATGTTGTACCCTATGTAGGCAGAAAATAATGCATCCAGGGGATGTAGTACCCTGTGTTGGTGATAAGATGAGGCTCGTGGCTCACTGAGATTCTACTAGGGAATGTCGTACCCTATGAAGGCAAAAAGTGATGCGACCAGGGGATGTGGTACCCTGTGTTGAAGATAGGGTATTGATTCCCTATAATGAAACTAAGAATAACATGATTACATGTATATTAGAAGAAAACTAAGGATTTGAGAACTTCACTTGGTGGTGTTCGTCTTTTCACGAACTGTTTCCTAAAATTGTTCTGTTCTTGTTCTGAACAAAGAAAAATTTGTTAGTTTTAAAATGGTGGTCAGTTTGTGGCCTTTATTTCTTGAGTGACTTGACCTTGCATCCATTATACTTTAGAAACACGAACTCCATCGATGGTCGTACAAATTTCCGGGAGATTCTGTCATTACTTCCCGTAGATCTTCTTTCTCAACATCAAAACTTGACTATTTTATGCCTATCATCATTTGTGTTTATGGTGCAAACAAACTTGCTCCCAAAACACTTTCAGCTGAGTAACTTTTGTTGACCCTTGACACATTGTTTCGTCCTTCAAGCCTTTTGCTCCTCAGGGAAAATCAAAGGTGGCTTTATGCCTTTGCCTATGTTGTTCATGCCCAGAAAGTTTTGCTTCATATAACAGGGAAACAGTAACCAATTTTGGGGCCTTTCCTTTGCTTTGCTTTGACGAAATTAGACTGAAAAGGAATAAAAAAGTATAGTACTAAAGAAAACAAGAAGGTGAACTAATAGGTATTACAACTTAATCAAGAAGTGTACCTTTCAAAGAAGAAAAATAAAAAGAGAAAGGACTTATCTGGAGGAATATGCTGACTTCAATGAACATGACATGCACTTTGGACTAGATGCCCGATCCGTCGGAACCGTCTAATTCTCAAAATCCGTTGTAAACTTCACCTTTAAACTGAGTTCTTTGTCTTAACCATGCTTGGTCCGGGATATATGGAGACCCGAATCGATCAACGATGCCCTTTGTGGGTTTTCAACAATTGACCTCTCTCATTTGCCTCTCTCTATCAACTCACTATCGCCTTATAGTGCCCGTGAGGGTTTTCGCCAATAAGACTCTCTCATTTTATTTTTCTCTCTTTACAATGGGCGAGGCGTCACCTTAATATACCAAATTAGCATCCTCGAAAGCTGATCAGAAGGTCTTAAAAGGGAAAGGTAAAAAGACTTATTAAACTTAATTACAACTTTTGGAACCGTTTTGACGGAAAAAATGTCGAAAAATAAAATAAAATCATGCTCCAATTTCTTTGAATACTGGAAAATGTGGATTTTTGTTTTAGTATAACCAAACCCCAGAGTGAGGCTGCCTACGTATCCTTTCGGAATCAGGTCGGACATAGTACAATTAACATGAACTTGTTTTGATGAGTTTTTAATTTTTTTCTTAATTTGTTTTTGATTTTTTTAAAAAGATTAAGTACATTGGTTCCAAATGAGAGAAAACAAAGAAATAATATAAATAAGGCTTCAGAGGGCTAACTAGGGTTGACTAATGTTTGGGTAGCGAGAATGATAGCCTTTCTTCATCCCAACCTGAGAATGCTAAGTATAAAAATGCCCCAACAGAGTCATGTCAGACATAGTATCTCTTGACCGCATCCACATTGACGGATATATCAATAACCTTTCCTTCTATATCTGCCAAGTGTAGATCTCCTTTTGACAATACTTTCTTGACGAGGTAAGGACCTTGCCAATTCAAGGCGAACTTTCCTTTTGCTTCTTCCTGGTGCGGAAAGATGGGTTTCAAAACAAGTTGTCCTAACTCAAATTGTCTTGGGTGCACTTTCTTATTGTAAGCGCGTGCCATTCTTTGTTGGTATAATTGACCAAAACAAACTTCCGCCAAACGCTTTTCATCAATTAAACTCAACTGTTCCAATCGGGACTTGACCCGGTCAGTGTCTTCGATCCCTACTTCAACAATGATTAGGAGAGAGGGAATCTCAACTTCTTGATTCATTATTTCGAGATTAGACAACTTTTTATGATCTGGGCATGAATTCCGCATGCATGTCATGTTTTTAAAGCCAGCATTAACGAAACTGAAAAGGATTAGGAATTAACAAAAATTAGGAAAAGGAAAAGATAGAATTTTACTAAGAAAATGGAACTTCGTTTCATTGAATTTGAAAAGGGCAGAAGGATTAACATCAAAGCAAAACAATTAAACTAAAATATCTGGATTACAACCCTTAAATAATCCAAATACAGAAAAAGCAACAAAACGGACTACCAAGGCTCCTTCCTGATGGGAAGATGAGTTGCTTCCCAGTTGTTGAGCGAGGTATCTTGACCAATGAGCTGAACACTTGCACGGCTGGAGCCCTCACAAACTTGAACCATATTGATCTCGTAGAACATCTCCTTGAGACCCTGGCAAACTTCATCATTGTCATCCTGTATGGATCCTTCCTATTTTTTTTTCGATTTTCGAAACTGCCTGACCCGCTTTGAATTGCTTGCGTGGTCGCCTTAAGGGATGCCTGACTCACAATTTTGCCCGACTTCATGCCATTCTAAACTATTTCACCAATCTTAATCACCTGCGCGAAAGGTTTACCAATGGCGGCCAACATGTAATGGAGGTAATCAGGATCTTGAGCTTGGAGAAAATAGTCAATCATTTCTGCCTCTTTCATTGGTGATTTGACCCTAGCAACCCGCTCTCTAAACTTGATTGCATATTCTCTGAAGCTTTCTGTTGGTTTCTTATTTATTTTTACAAGAGAGGAGCGGTCTGGAACTATATCAATATTGTACTGAAACTGTTGGACAAAATCTTGAGCCATGTCGTTCCAAACGTGCCTGTGAGAAATATCTTGATCTATGAACCACTCGGAAGCAATTCCTGCCAAACGTTTCCCAAAATAAGCCATGAGTAATTCTTCTTTGCCTCATGCTCCCTTCAATTGGTTACAATATATCTTTAAGTGGGCCACAAGATCACCGTGACCATCATACTTGTCAAACTTGGGGGCCTTGAAGCCGGGTGGCAAATGAACATGGGGGAACATGCATAAATTGTTGAACGAAACACTCTTGTGAGCTCCCAAACCCTGTATGTTTCTCATAGTTTGTTCCAGGCTCTTCATTTTTCTGGTCATTTCCTCTTGTTCCTTATTCTTGTCGGGCTTTTCGATATCAACTAAGAACATATTCTGAGGAGTATGCTTGTATAAATCTGAAAACTTGAAAGTCAGTTTTGGAGAGTAATGTTGGGCATCATAAGAATCCGGTTGTGGATCATTGTTGGACTTTTGAGCAAGAGCCGGTTGAGGAACAGTGAATGTAGGGACAATGGATACAGTAGGTGGGTCATTTCTGAGGGGTGCGGTTGGAGAACTTGGAATGGAGGTACTGGGGTTAGTGGGAAGGTTAATGCTCCGACTGAGTCCAGGTTGGTACAATGAGTTACTTGTTATGGAGATGGGCACTTGATTTGCAACTGACATATTAAGAAGATTATCCGAAGGCCCTATAGGTAGTGGGGGCGGTGCCTTTCCATTCACCCAAGCTTGGTACATCTCTGCCAATTGTTGTTTCAACACTCTTACTTCTTCAACCAGTCCCGAACTTTGTTCGACCAATTATCCATGGATATCATCATTATCTGACTCATTCTCACTGTTGTTTTCCATGCTACTTTTTTCCTTTTGATCTCGTGTTGTAAGGGTGAGTTTCCAGTTCAAACCACAAGCCAACCACCTCTGTTTAACTATATATTTTGATGACAAACAACAAACATGTTAGAGTTAGGCATTTTGCAGATATTAATCACACATTGTATGCCATTCACCTAATGCCATTTTCATTTCTAAAATGATCTTGGAAGGCTTCATGCTTCATTCCGGCTTATTTGTTTATTTCCTTTTGAATTTAATGCTCTTTTTTATGCTTTTTGTTTTTAATATTTTTTTTTCATTTTTAATTATGTCTATGATCCCATCCGATGAGGATTGCCTATGTATCATGGCGCCACATGAATCAGACCATTACGTAGTTCAGGAAGATCAGGAATAAATTAAGTAAACTAATTTTTTTTACTTTCATTTTCTTTTCGAATGAAAGATTTCTAAAATGAAAGAAAATATTTTCTGTTTTGATTTTTTTTTATTTGGGATTTTCTAAAGAAAGACTTTTAAAGAAGGAATATATTTTTTTTTTGAAAATTGGGGGCCGGAACCGATGAGGTTAGCCTACGTATCTCACATCCGGTGAGAATCAGACCCGCGTAGTTCGGTCAAAACAAATAAAAAGAATATTTTGAAAATTGTGATTTTACATACTAGAACCCTTCGAAATTTTATTTAAAAAATGGGTATTTTATGAAAACTAGGAGGAAATTTTCTCTTTCTCTCTCCTATGTTCAATCAATCTATCCTAAAGCCGGTCAACATTGAATGAAGCCTACCAAATAGTGTTACATATAGCACATAAATATGAACATGTTGGTCCGAAAAATTGGTACATGTCCTAGACGGGTCCGACCCCTGTGCCGAGTCTCGCTAAGTCCAATGCACATGATGCAAATAAAACGTAGCCTACTAGGGATATTCATTGCTTGTTGCTTGTTCTTCTAAGTTTTCAAATCTTAAAGGAGATGGTATCTAGACCTGGCTTACCCGGGCGGGCAACCCGAGCCGAGGAGCGTCAAGCATCACCTGTAGTAGAACATCACTGGCTAGCTAGCGGCTCTCTCGCCTAATCATGTGTGACTAAATCCTTCACCAGAAGCTGGTAGGCTAACTGGCTTTATCTGAAGACAGAAATATTTGTGATGTTGGTAGGCAAACACAACATAACTACCTATAAGAAGATTACGAGGGGTGTGAGAAAGGATACAATTTATATCACAGTTCAAATAAATATTAAAGCGGTAAATAAGCGACAAATAGCATATTAGGCTCGCAAACAGAATACGCACACAAGGCATTTCTTTGAAATTAAATGTTAAACCAAAGTACGGAATGTACACATGGTTATAACATAATTATTTTTTATTTAAAGGCATCGAGACGCGAAATGCGCACATGATCCTTTTATTATTTAAGTATATCAATTCAAGGTTCAGGTATGAACACATGGGTTAATATTTTAAAGTACATCTAAAGTTTTTCTAGTATTTTTAGAGTATTCCAATTATTTTGTCTCTTTTAGATCCGAGATATATATTTATATATTTATTAAGATTGTTTTGTCGAAGTTGTACGAACACATACCTCGGTTTTAATTTTGAAAATCACAACTATGTCACACGAACGCATACATAATCTTGATAATAGATTAACAAGGCCAAGAGTTATTGAAAAGTATCCCGAAGAGGTGGTGTGATATAGTTGACATGAATTTATCGAAAAGAAAAGAAAGAAAGAAAAAAAGCTAAAAATTGGAATTAATGTTGCAACCCATAGTTTTATTTCTGATGCTTACTAACGTGACTATGTAGAAGAAAAAGCATGGAATTTTTTTTTTAAATCAAAACTTTTTAATTTATGGCCAAACAAATTGATTCTTCTCTTAAAGAAAAGCCAAACGACACAGAATCCTTGCTAAACATAAAACTCTTAACATCAAGAATATTATTGTTAAAGCCATACATAGATTCTAATAAAAACTTTTAGCATGAGAAATGATTCACTGCTTAGAACAACACATGCAAAAAATCTATAAACTAAACAAAGCTTTAACGACACACACGATTCTGAATAAAACCGAACGAAAAGGATTTCTACGGCATGGCACATTTAGCATTCTTCATTTTTTATAGTTTGGGTAAAAAAAATCAAAATTAAGCACTTGCATCCTTAACAAGGAAGTTAACATAACATAAAAATATTCCAACACACATTACAAACAAAATTTACTAGCACGAAAATTCAAATGATACAACCATAATATATTATAGAAATTTAACCAAGCATGATCTTCCGAGCAAATTGGTAAACAAAGTAACGAACCTTTGAAACCTTTAAATACATTAAAGATCTTAGAGCTGGTTTACAAGAAGAACCCGACACTGTAGTTGAAATCAAACAGACCCGTCGCTTGGAAACCACGAAAAAAACCTCGAACCGGCGACGACCTCGACGGCAACCTCCATTGGTGATGTTTGAGGGTAAGTTTCAGCTGCTATTTTATGGATTTTGCCACTTTTTTTGGCAGTTTGAAGATTGTTCTATAGCTGATTTTTGCTACTCCTATTGATGTTTTTTTTTTAGGGAGATGAATCTGATGTTTGCTGCTCCGTTTTAATGGAGTGTTATGGTTGAAGAATATGGAGTGTCTAGGGAGAAGAAGAGGAAAGCAACTGGTTTACCTCCTCTCTCGTTTTTTTCTTCTTGTTGTTCTAGCTTTTTTTTTTATTCTTTTCCTTTCCTCTTTTGTTCTCGTCAGTCCTCTTTTTTTTTTGTTCTTTTTTTTTTCTTTTATAAAGATTATTTTGGTGGTTACATGATAACGTGCAAAGAAGTTGATTTACTTGGGAATGAGGTTAGAAAATATGTGAGGATGTGGGCTAGAGATGAGAGAGTGGGAGTCATGGGGTAGTTGAGTTTTTTTTTTTTTAGTATTATATATACTAACCAACTTACTTTTAGACTTAAAAAGAAACTATATAAATAAGAAACTCACTATTTACATTAAAGTTTAAACTATACTAAAAAAAATTACTACTATAACTTACATTTAAATTAGAAGAAACCAAGTTATTCTAAATATATATAAATTTTCTTCTATTTTAAACATAGGAACAAATCTTATATTCTAAGAATATGAATATTTTTTGTAGTTTTTAATTTTTCTTAAATAAAACCTATTAAGAGTAAGATAAAAATTTAAAATATTAAGATTAGACCTAAAAGAAATATTTACACCAAAATAGTATAGAATTTGGGTGAGGTCAAAAATTAGTTGTTCACAGTACTTGCAATGAGAAATAGAAACAACAATTAGCAGCAGAACACAACAAATAATAACACAATAGGGTAAGCTGAACACAGTCTAAATCCGGTAAACACAATTAAAAGAAGGGCATGTAGCAACTAGATGAAAATAACCACTTTCACAACATGTTTTATCCAATAATCTCCACGAGGTACCGCACCTCAAAATTGTGATGACCCAAGAGGTCCTTTTATGAATTTAGACTCCATTGTAGGATTAATAGCCATAAAAAGGTTAATTTTAAATACCTCGATTTGCGTGCGCAGTCCGGGTGTAACGACTCGATCGGTCGTTTGAGCTCTAGCGCTTCGTTCACCAGTTTGGTACCATGAGCAACTTCATTTCAGGTATTATGATTTATACGCATGGTCGGAATTGAAATTCGGGAAGTTCGGATGGATTTGGAAAGAAAATTCTCATTTCGGAAGTCTTAAGTTGGAAGAATCAACTAAGATTGGAATTCTGAGTAAACGACCTCCGAATCAAGATTTGAAAGTTCCTACAGGTTCGTATGATGATTTCGGACTTGGGCATATGTCTGGATCGGGTTTTGGATAACCCGGGAGCGTTTCGGCGTATATTGTGGAAGTCAGCATTTTTGAAGGAATTTCCTAAGTTTGGCTTGAAGCGCATTTTGGTGATATTAATGTTCGTTTGGGTTCCGATTATGGGAATAGCTTTGTATGGTGATTCTGGAGTTGGGAGCGCGATCAGAAGTGAATTCGGATGTCCGTAGGTTATTTTGAAGTCATTTGGCTAAAGATAGGAATTTGAAGGTTTTTGAGAAATCCGACCGGAAGTGGAAGTTTTGATATCGAGGTCGGAATGCGATTCCGGAAGTTGGAGCAGGTCCGTAATGTCTAATATGACTTGTGTGCAAAATTTGGGGTCAATCAGACGTGATTTGATAGGTTTCGGCATCGGATGTGGAAGTTTGAAATTCCAAAGTTCATAAAGTTTGGATTAGAGTGCGATTCGTGGTTTCGACGTTGTTTGATGTGATTTGAGGCCTCAATCAAGTCTGTGTGAGGTTATGGGACTGAGTCGTTTGATTTGGACGGGGTCCCGGGGGCCCCTCTTATGTTTCGGGGTGAATTCAGACCATTTTTCTCTGTTTTGCTACTTTTGTTTCTGGTGTATCTGGTGTGCTTCGCGATCGCGGTCCCTTGTGTGCGATCGTGAAGAAGGAAATGGAGGGCTTCTGGATTTGGCTTGTGCATTCGCGGTGAAGGGGGTGCAAACACGGTGGCCTGCGTTGTGATCTCTACGCGGACGCAGGTTCGCGTGTGCGAACACGTAGAGGGAAGGGGAGCTGGGGGCCTAGGGGCCGTTTGGCCTATGCGAAAGCAAAGCCTGGTATGCGATCGCGTAGTTCTGGATTTTGGTACATCGCGATCGCGTGGTAAAGTTTGCGATCGAGAAGAAGTATTTCTGGGGCAGCTGATTGTTGGCCTTCGCGATCGCGATGGTATTTTCGCGAGCGCGAAGTGGAGGGGGCTGGGCAGTGTATTGTTTTAAACCGAGATTTTGGCATTTCTCTCATATTTCTCATGGTTGGGGCGATTTTTGGAGAGATTCAAGAGGGGATTTTCGTCACCTATGTCAAGGTAAGTTTTCCCTACTCATCTCAAGTTAAATACAAGGTTTGTATATAGGGATTTGGCCATGAAAGTTAGTAGCAAATTGGGATTTTGAAGAAAAACCTAGAATTTGGTACTTTTGAATATTGACCACGAATTTGAGCATGAAAATTTGAGTAAATTATATATTTGAGCTAGTAAAGCTATGGGTAGAGTTTATCTTCGAGAAATTTCAGGATCCGGGCACGTGGGGCCGAGGGCATTTTGGTCAATTCCTTGAGCGGAGATGGGAGTTTATATAATTTGAATTGTTAACAAATATCAGAGTATATTTTCATTGGTTTGTCGTTATTTGGATAGTTTTGGGGCGTTGTGCATCCATTAGAGTCGTCGGAAGGGCTTGGAAGCCGGTTATGGAAATTCGGAGCGAGGTAAGTCTCCTTTCTAACTTTGTGAGGGGGAATTGTCCCCATAGGTGAACTAAATGAATACATGCTATTAATTGCGGGGGCTACATAAGCACGAGGTGACGAGAGTCCGTGCGTAGCTACTAATATGCTTATGTCCGGGTAGTCTAGGACCCACTAGCATGCCTTACTTGTTGAACTTGTGATCTTGCCAGTAATATTAGACCGTTAATGTGATCGAAATAGTAATTGAATACCTAAGAAGGTTAGAGTTCATTTTTCTTAATCATTTAGAAAGAGAATTTATGCTTCCTTGCGTAATTGTGCTTCAGACAGATCTGTAATATTTGAAAACCTCATCAAACTTGGCAAATGAATTTTCAGAAAGGATTTAAATACTATCTTCATGTTCACCTAAAGAGAATTTTATCATTTCCTTGAGAAACTATTTTCCTGATAAAAATGCGGATTTATTATGTGAATACGTGTACATATGACCACCTGAGTCGCATGTATGATTCGCGAGCAGGATAGCCTTATTATTATTATGTTGACCGCGTCGCATGATCGATTCGCGAGCGGGGAAAATAGATGCATCTATGATTCGAGTCGTTCGACCCTCGGCAGTGCACAGTTTATTATTGTTGGTCCGCGCCGTTCGACCCTCGGCATTTTCTTGCGCATGATAAATGCTGCGTATTTCCTGTGATTTATACATGTTTATTGGCCTAAGGAGTTTTGAATTGCCAGCAAAAATGAAGAAGAATTGATGTGTTAAATGTGAAATAAGTTGATATTCCTTATCCCTGATTATCATTAAATTGCCTATGATATTCATGCTTAGCACCTCACTTGATTACATTTAACCGACTTATAGCAAGTGTCTAATTCGACCTCTCGTCACTACCTCTCTGAGGTTAGGCGGGATACTTACTGAATACACGTTATTTTCTGTAACGACCCGACCGTTCGTTTTGAGATCCAACGCGTCGTTCAGCAGTTGGGAGTCACGAACAACTTCATTTCAGGTATATTGACTTGTGCATATGGTCGAAATTGAAATTCAGGAGGATCAGAGTTAAATTTAAAGGAAGATTCTCATTTTAGAAGTCTTAAGTTGAAGAAATCGAGTAAGGATGGGATTTTGAGTAAACGACCTCGGAATCAGGATCTGAAGGTTCCAGCAGGTTTGTATAATGATTTCGGCCTTGGGCGTATGTCCGGAACGGGTTTTGGATAACCCGGGAGCACTTCAGCGTATATTGTGGAAAGTCAGTATTTTAAGGAAATTTCGTAAGTTTGACTTGAAGTACATTTCAATGATGTTGATGTCTGTTTGGGATTCCGAGTCTGGGAATAGCTCCGTATGGTGATTCTGGAGTTGGTAGCGCGATCGGAAGTGAATTCTGATATCCGGAACTCAATTTAAGGTCATTTGGCTAAAGATAGAAAACTGACGATTTTTGAAGAATTCGACCGGAAGTGGAAATTTTGATATCGGGGACGGAATGCGATTCCGAAAGTTGGAACAGGTCCATAATGTCGAATGTGACTTGTGTGCAAAATTTGGGGTCAATCGGGCGTGATTTGATAGGTTTCAGAATCGGATGTGAAAGTTAGAAATTTCAAAGTTCATAAAGTTGAATTCTTGCGCGATTCGTGTTTTCGGCATTGTTTGATGTGATTTGCGGCCTCGACTAAGTCCATGATATGTTTCCAAACTTGTTGGTACGTTCGGACGAGGTCCCGAGGGGCTCGGGTGAGTTTCGGGCTGGTTTCGGACCATTTCTAGGCCATTTTTAACTGCCGGTTTTTGGCTACAACAGTGTTCTACGCGATCGCGGGGAATTGGTCGCGATCGCGGTGAGTAAAATGTGAGAAACGGGCCAATGAATCGCGATCGCGGAAAGCCTTTCGCGATCGCGTAGAGTAAATGTTCTGCTGCACTGACTCGACTTCGGAGGCTCATATCTCACAATCTATAAGGAATTTTGAGGTAGTATATAAATGAAAGTTGTAGTCCTTTGTGTCTAGTATCTACGAAAGTAAACCATTCATGATTTGGATTTGTTTACAAAGAGTTATGGCGGTTAGACTACAGGGTGTCCGGGAAGATGAAGAAGAAAGTTTTGTTGCACATGGGCTGACTTTGCCAGATTATATCTAGAAATCTATAAGTAATTGGAAGATTACCAACACATGAAAGTTGTATATATTTGAGTCTAGTTTTCAGAAAATGTAACCGTTTGTCATTTGGAGTTGTGTGCAAACAGTTATGACTATTCTACTGGAGGCTGTCCGGGCAGGCTGGGCAATTGTTCTCCGTGATCGCGAAGAGCAAATTTTGGGCTGAAAAATTGTTCCGCGATCGCGATGAGTAAAAACCTGGGCAGAATGATATTTTAGCGGGTTTAGCTCATTTTTCTTCATTTCTTCATGACTATGGGCGGATTTTGAGAGCATTTCAAGGAAGATTTCAACCAAGCTTCAGAGGTAAGATCATTCTACTTATTTCCAAGTTAAATACAAGATTATATCATGGATTAGAACATGAAAATTAGGGAAAATTTGTGAAAAAATTTATATTTTGAAGAAAACGTAGAAATTTGGAAATTTGGATTTTAGCCACGAATTTANGTAGGTTCCTTGTTTGCTATGTGTACATGTTGAGGGGGCCGCGTACATACCAAGTGACGAGAGTCCGTACGTGGCGACTATATTGCTATGTAGGGTAGCCGTAGGACCCACGAGCATGCCATTTTGTGCCTTATTTGAACCATTATATGTATTATAAATTGTGTTTATTGTTGAACGGCATGGGAGAGGTAAAAAAATATGATGATGTAAATCCTAATTGGCTATCAGTGATATGATATTGGCACAATCCTATGATATTGGCACAATCCTGTTGAGTTCACGGTCGAGTCGGTACCCGTAGGTACCTATATGTAAATACTATTACTATCGAGTCAGCACACAAGTCGCAGGCATGATGCGCGATCGTGGGGAGCTTATTATTATTATCGAGTCAGCACACGAGTCGCAGATATGATTTGCGATCGTGGGGAGCTTATTATTATTGAGTCAGCACACGAGTCGCATGTATGATTCGCGATCGTGGGGAGCTTATTATTATTGAGTCAGCACACGAGTCGCAGGTATGATTCACGATCGTAGGGAGCTTATTACTATTATCGAGTCAGCACACGAGTCACAGATATGATTCGCGATCGTGGGGAGCTTATTACTATCGAGTCGACACACGAGTCGTAGGTATGATTCGCGATCGTGGGGAGCTTATGACCTCAGTCCTTATGACCCACCTTATGACTTCGGCCGGTTGTCTTGTCCGTGTCGGTATATGTACACTTGAGTCTGGTTCACATATGACAGTATTGGCAAGGTATTATTGAATAAGAGGAATTGGTACTTGGTGCTCTTACTTGTGTTACATTATGTGTTCATATACTTGCTGCTTACTGTTTCGCATGCCTATTGCTTTAGCCTTATCTCATTCTATATTACGTTGCTGGACCTTAGTGAGTATCTAGTCGACCTCTCGTCACTACTTCTTCGAGTTTAGACGGGATACTCACTGGGTACATATATGTATATGTACTCATGCTACACTTTCTGTGCATTTTGTTGCACATGTACCTTTATATTACATTGATCGATTTGGGGACTTATACGGGCTGCATTTATCCAGAGGCGTTCCACAGCTGCCGGAGTCTCCCTTCTATGTACTTACATTTTATATCTATTGCCTTTGTCCCATTTATTTCTCGGACAAGAGTTGTATAATTGTATAAATTCTTAGAAACTGCTCATGTACTTGTGTCACCGGGTTCTGGGGATGTGTTGAGTCTTGTTTTATTGAATTAATAGATTTCTTATCGTGTTTAATTTACAAAAATTTATTTATTTGATTATGAAATGCAATAAAGGCAACGATTTCGAAATTGTTAAACAGGAAGGTATATCAACTGATTAAGGGGTTGGCTTGCCTGACAGCGGTGTCTGGCGTCATCACAACCCATAGGTTTTGGGTCGTGACAATGTGGTATCAGAGCACTAGGTTCCCTTAGGTTTCACGAGTCATGAGCAAGTCTAGTAGAGTTTTGCGGATCGGTACAAAGACGTCTGTACTTATCTTTGAGAGGCTACAGGGCTGTAGGAGTACTCCCCTTCTTGATTCCTCATCATGCGATTTGATTCCATTAAGGCTTATGCCTATGTTTCTTCCACCTCAATCTTATACGTCGCAAAGCTCTTGATATGATTCGAGGAGTTGAGGAATTGAAATGGTGCTACGGATATGGTGCGAGATGTTTCCATGTGTAGTTGATTGGGGCTGTTGTTGTTGCCCTGCAGAAGAATAATATGGTGTTTCAGCTCAATAATTGTGTTTCTGAGGACTTTGAGGCCATGATCATGTTGTTATGATGCTTACAATTGGACATCGCGCGGTGTTGATAGAATGGTAGGATGCTTGCCCATATGTAGGGGCAATGAATGACTTGAAGGGAGGTCTTCTCAGGGCGTGGTTTCGAGATTTCAGTCTTTTAGTTCCGGCGGAGGAAAGGCACTTGGACTATGAATGGTCCAGTTCGGATTGATAAAGTAGTTAGCTTGGTGCTATCGAGCAAGGTGGAGTATTCACTTGTGTTGTGGTATCGTTTTTTGATCGAATAAGATATGTTAAATTCGCCGGTGTTATAGTTCTTCGGTTGCATGGGGTTAAAGTGTTTTGAAGCGGTGTTTGAGAAGTGGTTGCCAGGGATCATGGTGTGTAGTGGTTCAGAATTGAACAGTTACCTCTAATGAAGGCAGCTCGAGAAATATGATCTTCAGAGAGTTTGAAGTTGTGGTGATCTGCTGGTTCAAAGAGCTATAGAGAAAGATGTTGAATTGAGGACGCAATTGAGAAGCACGCGATGAAGGAAGATATGTGAAAGGTGATAGGTGGTGGTTCCAATTCTAAAAGGCCAGTCGTAAGGAAAGGAAGTCGGGTAGTTCTTAAAGGAATGAGGTTAACCAAGTGGGGGAGTCCCACCACCTGCAGTTGGGTTGTGGGGTTATGTCCCCATGGAGTTGCGGATTGTTAGCATATTGGCAAGTTGTTACAGCTAAGGGAAAGGAGTATAGCGGTAATGGAGCATGGCATTCGATAAATGTGTGCGAAGTTGGTCTTATTGGACCAGGGTTAGGCTTTGGAAGACTAAGAATTCGTGCTTAAGGAATAGGCAAGTTGTAAGGGTAGCGACTCAGTCACGTGTTCCGTTGAAAGGGTGTTCATGTGCTAGGAGAGTCCTGGGGTTGATTGTATTCGGGGCCAATCAGAGTGGGTGACTCTCAGTAGTGGTCCTAATGAATTCGAAAGTTAGAGACTACGGTGTTTAAGGGTTTCAGGCAACAATATAATTAAGAATCGAGCTTCTACAGTATAATCTCTAAGAGGAAGGAAGATGGTTGGAGTGTTCTATGTTATTTCAGAACGCTGGATAGTATCGGAGGAGTGAGAGAAATAGACTCCAGGTTGTAGAAAGATTATCAGGAGGTTGTGAGACGGGTAGTGGGATTTAGGCAGCATGGTCTCATGAATCAAAGTCACTCGGGATGACTGAGGGTTGAGCTGCTATGAGTTGAAGGAAGTTACTATTATCTTCAAGGCAATTAAAGATGATTAAAAGAAGAAAGATTGGTTAGCCATGGGTGAAATGGCACAAGTATGGCAGTGATCAGTTCCTTCGGCATGTTTGAGTATGTGTATGGTCTGTGCAGGTATGTGTGGGGCTCGTCGGCCGTCGTAATAGATTTCAGTTGGAAGCATTCAAGT
>ML270498.1:15621-33539 GCA_005239495.1 Nicotiana undulata | reverse complement strand
ATGGGTATTCTCTCTCCGGGGTCGGTATTAAGTGATTTCACATCAAACTCTTCTACAAGATGGAAGGACTTGTCTCTGAAACTAGAACTTGGTTGAGAAGAATTAAACCTCGTCAAAAATATGTCCATCTCAATCCACATCAATAGAACTTCCTACAAAGCAACAATGCCAAGCAAAATAACATTTTTAATATGATTAATCACACTTCTTACTTTATTATAAGTCATAACTATATTTTTGGGGCCTAAATCAAAGGCTTTACTAGCCTCAACAAAATCAAAAAAAATTACAGAAAATTCAGAGATTCAATCAAAATAGAATATCCAAAAGTGAGAACAAGACACAAATAAGAGGCAAGCAAAATCTTCTAGTTAAACCCCTTCTCAATCGTATTTTAAAAGGGGTTTTTTTAAACCCTTAACTCAAAACCGAAATTTACCATTAGAAAAGTGGAAACAAGATGGAGAATTCCAATTATAATTTTCAAAATCTTACCGAGAAAAAGATTCGGCAGGCAGGCAGCAGCTGCTTGATCCTTGAAAAAAGTAACGTGAAGGATGAAATTTATTTTGGGTTTAGAAAAAATAAACTAATGTCAAGAGAGAGAAAAGGAGCAGCCAGGCGTGTATTTTTAACCTCTGACCGAATAAGACTCAATTAAAGGTCTGACCGAATAAGACCCAATAAAAAAAATAATTAGACTGTAGGGGTTCGAACCTGGGTCATTAAGGAAAAGAAGGCAACTACTCCCACAAACCAACTCTTCTATCCAGTCTTGTGACTGAGGGGGCCGCATAAAATATTTATAGGGGTCCTCCCTTTATTAACTTATATATATAGAATATATATACAATATTTTTACCGAGGCCAACGGGTGCCCGTGACCCCCCCACCCCCTAGCGTAGGTGCGCCCCTAGGTGTAACACTCTTTTGTCGGGAATTACTATAACTCCCTCTGAAGGCTTCTGACGGTTGATTAGACTCACATCTCTCCGCATTTATTGCCCCGAACACGCGTCATCCCACGATTCAACACAACTTTTTCCCATTATCAAGGTAATCATGGCCATGAATGTAGCCGCCAAAATTTTACTTATATGCATCATTCTTTTCCTTTGCACTTTATAATTTCTCGAGCTTCTGATTTACATCTTTGTTCTCCATCATTTCTCTAATTACCTTCAAGCAAAAACCTTTTTCTTCTTCTTATTCAATGGCTTCTTCCTCCAAGCATGCCGGTTCTTCAAAGAACAAGAACAAAGCCGAGGACTCTGCTCCTCCAATAATAGGCTCCATCATAGCTAGAAGTCTTATTACCATAAATGACTTTGAAGAGAAATTCCCTACTGGTAATTCTCGTACATGGGCCGTTAACAGGTATCCTTCTTCCATACGTCCTTCGATCATTCCTGCTATGTAGGAAGACTATCGCTTCCATGACTTAGAAGTTATCGCTCCCGATCTGTCAGAGCGAGTCACCCTTCCCAAGGAGGATTTTACATATGTTTACACGTATCCTTTTACTTTGGGTGAGTTTTCTTTGAGCAGGGAGCTTGATTCTATGATTGCAGAGTTTTGCCTGCACTACCAAGTGCGTTTGGCATAAGTAAGTCCTTCTGTGTGGAGGACGGTTGCTTGCCTTTGGCGTTTTTGCCAGGAAATTGGAGAGGAGCTAACCTTAGCTCATATGATGAGTCTCTATTCTCCCAAAATCTTTCGAGGGAGAGAGGGGATGATAAACCTCTACAAGTGTGGCCACCATGCTTTGCTATCTAGCATGGATAATGACAACGACTGTGGGTGGATGAAACGGTTCGTTGTAGTCGCCACCAACGGCTTCATCCTTTTCGGCCGCTTGGAACCGCACTTGTAAGCTCTTTGTTTAGTATTTTTTTTACTAAATATTTTTCTATAGTCGTATTGATCCTCCATCTTTCGTTTGTTTCAGAAACTCGATGGATCCCACCGGTGATCGAAGGTTCGGACCGGTGGGTACAAAAGAGGACGTTACGATGTCTGAGACTCGCTTGTGCTAAGAACTAGCCCCTGTCTATAAAATTAGGTCTATCCGCGGGCTCTGTTGTTTTTCCCGAAGAGGATGTCTTGGTTGATCATGTTGAGGCAGCGAGGCTGCTTCAGGAGGCGCTTACTCGAACAGGTGGATCCGGGCTTCCTTCGAGATTAAATGTTTCTTTACGGAGTCCCCGGCTGGAAGACAAACAACCAAAGAGAAGATTCTCCTCTGCAGCTGGGGAAAAGAACAAGAGAGCGAGGACCGATGCCCCCGAGTCATCTCCGGTAGCGATTGTGATTGACCCTTCTTCTGGGCGGTCATAGACACCGTGACGATTGACGATGTTGAAGAAGCTAGTGATGAGGGAGATTCTCTACATAAAAGACAACGATCCTCATCATCTCAACAGGATGCTCGACCTGCTAAGAGAGTTACGCCAACCGAGGATGATGCCTCGGCACTTTGCGAAGAGTTTAATTTGGTAGATAATGTCAACTCCAATTTTCGTGCCCCAATTGTTGTGCCCGATGCTGCGGGGCTGAGTACTCTGTCTTTGGTTGGCGAGCATCCAATAGCCAGCACTGCATTTGATGCAGCTGCTTCTCACCCTTCCACTCCATCAGCTTCATTTCCATCTTCACCAATACCAGCAACTGCTACATCACTTCCATCTTCATCCGCTCTTCCACCAGCAATTTCTACATCACCTCCACCGGTTGCACCTGACCATAAAGATGGTGTTCCTCTTCCATAGTACCCAGTTTATATGAATTTGGGGCAAAATTATGCTGCCCCTTCTGAAGAGCCACAAATGTTACTCTTTCGGTCTCTACCGGATGCAACTTGCTATCCTGGTTGGTGGAGTATGCTAATTATCTGAAGCCTTTGGCTTCATAGAAAGAATGGGAAAAGATACATGCACTCTCGGGAGAGTCTTTGTTGAACAACGCCATGCACAACGTCGTAGTGGTACGTTCCTTTCTTCCTTTATTACTTCTTCTATTTTGGGTGTAAGCATATCCTGAATATTACCCTTCTTACTTTGTAGGCCAACTTTCTTGCTTCCGAAGGCCTTCAGAGGTTGATTCCTGAAAAGTAAGAGATTAAATCCGCACAAGATCAGCTTTTGGTAGAGCAGGAGCAACATGTCGCTCGCCTTTCGGAACTGGAAACCAAAGCTACTGAGGTTGTTGTATTGGAAGCTTGTTTGCGGCAAAGTGAGCAAGAAGTGGTAACCCTTAGACAAGAAATTGGTCCACTGAGGGTTAGATTTGACGAAGCCAGGACCAAATAGGTTGAAGTCCATAACGTCGTTCTTGCTGCAACCGATCGTGAGGTTGCCTACGCTAAAAGAGTGATTAACTTAGAGCATAACAGGCTCTTTAGTTCAACTTTCCGCAACCTTGATGTCGGCCTCAAATCTGCTAGGTCCACCCGGGAGAACCTTTCTGCCGAGGTAACCTAACTCAAAGAAGAACTCAAGCGCCGAGAGGCTTCTCTCATTGTTGAAAAAACTTACGCCATGTACAACATGAGGAGAAAAACCTTGGAAGAGGCAAAAGTTGGTGTCATTGATTTTGATGCTGAGATTGTTAAGGCACGCGAGCTTGAGTTAGCTGCTAAAAGTAGACTCCCATCGAGGCCTTCTGGTTCTGGTTCGAGTTTTCGGGAACTGAAGAAGAACCGGAAGATGATGATACCGAAGGCCAAAATAATGAAAATGTTGAGTCATTGGTGGGTCTGTCTACTTCTTTCGGGGGTGCAGACATTTCTCTTTCTCCTGTTCTGGTGACAATGTAGTTTAGCTTTTCCTTGCTTTTCCAGTTCTTGTATCTATGTCATTTTATCATGTTTTGTAAATTAAAACATCTTTTGCTCAAGTATTGTCTGAGCCTTATCATCGTTAGAATATGCAAGCCTTTGAATTTTATTTTATTAAGAATTTTGCGCAGACTTTTTTGTGTCTTACTATGTGAACCGTTATGGTGTATTCTACCCGAAAGCATTTTTGGCTCCAGGCATTAGCCTTTTTCCGTGAGGGCTTTGATAAGTGTTTGCGTAAGTTTACTTTTTGCGTCCTTTTCATATGCGGCTTCGGGTGTATTTTTTCCCCATGGAATTTTTGATTTTGGGCATAGATCCTTCCGGAACTAACCCTTTTTCGTGAGGGTTTTTATAAGATAGGGCCCTCTTATGTTTACGGTGCTCTTGAAGAGGACGTCTCATGTTCATTACGGCACTAACATTTGAAGTAGGGCTGTGCACGGATCGGATTGGATCGGATTTAGCACATTTCGGATTCGGATTTCGGATTTCGGATTCTAGAAAATGCAATCCGAATCCGATCCGAATTATATCGGATCGGATTCGGATTTTAAAGTTTGGATCGGATCGGATTTCGGATCGTAAATGCCTCAATGTTGTAAACTAATATGTATATTTTCTTTGTAAAAGAGGCAATGCATTAAGAAAAATTCATGTTTATACAATTATGAGAGTACTATGGTGCCAATATAGCTAACTCTAGCAATTGTAAAGGTAATAACTTGGAGGAAGATGTAAAGAAAGTACTGACTATCCGAAATTAAAGTGTAGTATTTATACATTGCCTAATAACTTCGGATTTCGGATCGGATCGGATTAAAATATACCAATCCGAATCCGATCCGAAATCCGAAATTTTTATAAACACAATCCGAAATCCGGTCCAATCCGAAATCCGAAATCCGAAATTGAATGGATCGGTTCGGATTTCGGATATCCAATCCAAATGAACAGCCCTAATTTGAAGTACTTGCTTAAATTTCAAATGACAAAGTTAATTCATCGTTCAGACAAGAAACAAGATAAAAACAAAAGGATTTCATTTTATTCCTTCTGTTTTCAAAAAATACATAAGCATTTGCTATGCTGAAAAGCATTTACCCGTAAAACGGTACAATTGAATTTATACGTGGTTTCCAGACAAGTGAACTAATTCGATCCTGAAATAATACAATAATGGAAATGTACAATACTTAGCCTTGAAATGTAGATGATACTTAGCCTTAAAACGAAGATGAAATAATAGAGATGACAGTTAACAAGGTATCCGGGCACAACAATGATGAGATCAAAAAGTGAAAAAATAAGATTGTATTAAGCTTTGTATATAATGTAATGTAAGTTTGGCCAGAAAATTCATGTTCCTTACAATGATAACTGGGCTCGCCATTTATAGTTGTGTCTAGGAAGGAGGTCCTAGGATCGTGCGCTCCTTTAATGTCAATTATGAGGGTCATTGATGAAGATGTAGCGGTGCATATATAAGCCAAATTCTCTGTAATGGGTCATCGCTCTTACTGCTGCAAAATATTCCTTATTAAATGTTACTGGACGCATAACATTTAATACACCTTTATGAACGTTATCCCTTCCGGTGACAAGTGGAAGACTGCGTTCGGTTTTCGGCCATCCCCGTCTTGAATTCCACTTATCTTTCCTGTAGACGACCACGTGTCATATCATATTTCACCCTATACAAAGATAACTCTATTTTATTCCATCAAAAAATAAAAATGGCCCATAGCTATGGCTCACATTCTTTTATATTTTTATTCGCATCTTTAATTTTTTATAAGTAGAAGAGTCGTGGGGAGTTACATGCATGGGATTCCTTTTGCTTTTGTGGTATTTAGTTTTACTAAAAAAAATTATATTTATATATGCATGTCTAACGTATCTTTATTATGAGGAAATCATTGGCTGCCTTTTATTCATCAGTGGGAGTCTCAGAGTAACTACATATTAGTTGCATTCAGTACGTACACAAAATTTTGCGCAAATGATATCCGTTTATTGTCACAATTTAATTTATAAGTGAATTTAGACTTTGGATTATAGTAATTTGAAGACTCACTTCTTATTTAGAATTGATATTTATCTTTTGTCGTTGTCTTCCTTTTATATATGTTCGTAATTTAAAAATAAAATAATTTACATACACTTATATAAAGAACGTATTTATATTCCACTATCCGATAACACCTCTTATCGAACTAATGTCTATGCCTTAGCATTTCTTACTTTTTTTTGTGGCCGGTACCTGTATTATGGCACGCCTAAATACAAATTCGCTGAGAGAAATTCCACATTAAGAGGGTAAAACGCTCATAATAATATCGATTATATATTCAAAACTTGAATATAAAACTTTTAATTAAGATTAAGGAGTAGTTACCACGTCACAACAATTTATGTTGGCGCCTTAGCATCCCTATGTACTACAACTACTATCTAAAATAAATGATGGTGATCGAGAATGAGTAGATTATGTGAGGGTGTGGGGGCCCATTTCATGTACAAACTTTATTTATTTTTGTTATTTATTTATGTAGCTAATTTAAAGAGAGTATAAGCCAAAGACAAGAGAAGGCAGCATTACAGCATCACATGACTTTATTAGTTGGAAATTCAAAAATCCCATTGGAAATGGGGTGGATCCATGTTCTTAGTTTCTGCTATGCTCATACTTGGAAAGTTTTATTATTTTTTTAATATCTATATGATATAATTAAAATTTTGGAAAATACAAAAAAAAATGTTTTTTGTTAAAAAAAATAAAAAAATGAATCTTCTCATCCACATGCCAGCATATAAGGGTTCTGGTGTGTTCAGCTTAAAAACTGATCCCATGTGCTTCTCTTCTATGTTTCACGTCACTCTTCCTTTTTTTCTTTCTCTTTCTCTTGAAAGCGATTCGTCAACTACTTGCTTTTCCTACATTTTCTATTCTGGTCTTCTCTTTTTTGGAAAATGTTTAATGGTGGATTTTATTTTATTTTTTAATTTATTGTAACGTTTTGAGTTGGGCCACTTGAGTTTGTCTATTGGGATGATATTTGTGATGCATCTTCTAACTTCCTTAATTTATATATTTTGTTAGTTTGGTTGATGCACTTTTATTAGTTTTAATTTATTTTAATCTTTTCAAGAGCTTTTTATTTTGCTCCTTTAATGACTCGAATCCGCAATCTTTATGTTGGAGGTGAAGGATACTTACCATCTCAAGTCATATTTGTGTATTCATTATTATTATCTTTTGAGATAGGCGCGCTTGGTTTATGAACTATTGCTTTTCCAAGCTTGTTGTATGTAGGATATGTTGGGCTAAAACAACTCAAATACTATTAACATGATGGGATATGTTAGTGTAAAAATATATAGTGCTATTAAGAATATTCAACTTCTTATAAGTAGTCTATTTTTCTTTTTTAATTTTCACGCCGGACTTTGTTCATACAGAGCCAACAATCTCCCCGTTGAAGTTTCACATGATCATTCATGAGCTAATTGGAGATTAGTTATATGCACCTACATGATCCCACTAATTACCCCAAATGTTGTCTATGTATGGCAAAGGCACTAAAGTGGCCCTATGTCATACTCAATCATCTTCATACTCGTCCCGTCGAAATTATTGTTAGGCTAAAATGATCCAAAAATACTCTAAAATATGTTGTAATATTATCTATTGTAGGCCAAGGCGGCATAATTTCTTTCAAGATGTCTCACACCATTAAGAGTATTCTATTACTTATATTAGCTTATTTTACTTTTTTATTTTTCATGTAGGACTTTGGTCATACATCTAACAAAAAATAGAATAACATTGTTCAATATGCATCGTGTTCTTGTTAATTATCTGCCATATTATAGACCAGCAATACTGATAATGATAAAGTATTTACAAACGTACAAAAATAAATTCACCAAGTAAATGAAATGGCTCATGAAGCTACTTCGCCTCAATTCAACTAAAGAGTTGAAAAGGAAAAGATAAAAACAAGGGGATTTTTTTTTATAGGATTTGAACTCTACACTTAAGTAATGTAAGGTAGAATTACAACCTCGAGGTTGATGTTGAGTTAATATATATATAGTGTCTCAGCATTCTAACATATATCTCTATATAACCTATAGGTCACGAGTTCGAGTCGTCGAATCAGCTACTGATATTTTGCATTAGGATAAGCTGCATACCTCATACTTTCTTAGGGTGTAGCCCTTTCTCGGACTCTGTGTAATGCTTCGTGCACCAAAATATTTTTTTTTAATTAGTATTAAATTTGAATTTAAAAGAAAAAAGAAAGAAAGAATGAAGGTGAGAGTAGTTGTCAATGGAGCACATATGAGTTGTATAGCTCATCCCCTATCAAGATGTAGTAGAAAGGTTAGAAAGACTTTAGGGTATACACCAAAAGGGGGAGATACATAATTATTATGTTGCTCAACACAAAGACAGCTTCCTGCAGGGGAATTCAAGAGAGAGTTGCATAGTAAAGTTACGCTATCATGAAGCTGCCAATCCAACCACATACCTTTATAGAATCTATATATGCAAAATCTATTAGTCTCTCCTTAATTTAATTCATCATTGGTGCTTTCTCTATATTTCATCCCTAGTAACATGAATATATATCAAATTATTCATAATTATAAGTTGTTGAAATATCATTATTGATACAACTGTAAATATTATAGCTAGTTTAAATGCTTAAATTGCCTCTTGGTAGGGAGTATTTCCATTTTCAACTAGAGTAGAATTTCTCCTTTTTATTAGCTTACAACTAATTAGATGATTTTGTAATAATTCTCAAAGAGTCACACTGAGGTATAGCTGGAAATCTATGATAGTATCTTTAAAGGAACAAATTTAACTACGCTTAGCATTCCCAATAAACACATACATGCGTCTTCACATATACTACTTTCACTCAAATCTAATTAATAATTCACATTTAACCTCAAATTTATTGCTAATCATAGTCAACTAGTGTAATTTAGTATAAATATCGAGTATTCCCTCTTTGACTTTCCATTTCCTTTTTCGTCCTCCCCACCACACACACAAATATAATGAGTAATACGCTATGCCCACTAGATAGTATATATGTTAGCTAACTCCATATACCTCTGAAATATTTATTTTATCTTGTATATCTATTTTATAAAAGTTTATTACTTTTTAAACTTTTAATATCATAATATTTTATTAAATAAATCGCACTTTTTAAGGAACTAAATTGTCTCTCTTTCCTATCTAATAAATCCCTTAAAACACTCCATCATTCTACGTTTTAAGGAATTGAAATTATACATGTTTACCAAAAAGTCCACCCCAGTAATTTCTCTATGAAGTCCTCCATAATTTTTTTCTTCTCTTTTATCTATGTAACCAAAAGAAAAATAAAATAACGTGACAATGTTCTAATTTGTGATATAATATATAAACTAAAATAAAATATTAGAACAAGCTATTCAAACCAACACACCACAATATCCTGCTGAAAAATACATTATTCAAATCAAACAACGATGATATTCCAATTTGAAATATTCAAATATAACATAACGCAAGATTCTAATTTGGAATACAATATTCAAATCAAACATACCACAATATTCTAATTTGAAATACAATATTCAAATCAAATATACCACAATATTCTAATTTGGAATATAGCGTTCAAACCAGATTTTTTCAAATTAAAAAGTTGTAGAAAATTTTTGGTTTGTATATTATATTCCAAATTAAAATATTATTTGAATATTGTCTTCCAAATTAGAATATTATAGTATGTTCTGTTTGAATATTGTATTCCAAATTAGAATATTATGGTATATTTAGTTTGAATATTGTATTCCAAATTAGAATATTATGGTATATTTAGTTTGAATATTGTATTCCAAATTAGAATATTATGGTATATTTAGTTAGAATATTGTATTCCAAATTAGAATAGTATGTGCCATTTCTGTTTATTTATTTGTTTAGAGTTGTTAATTCCTGCAGTTATTTATACATTCCAGTCGTTCACTTGTTCTGTTATTTCAGTGAGTTGTTGCCCCTTTTTCCCAGCATGTTAACCCCGCCTTTGTGTTTAACTGTTTATTTCTTGTCATTACTGCGTTATTATATTATTGAACTGCACATGTATTCGTTATTTGTCGTGTCCTAGCCTCGTCACTACTTCATCGAGGTTAGGCTCGGCACTTACTCAGTACATGGGGTCGTTTGTATGATGCTACACCTGCACTTCTTTATGTTGTGCAGATTTCAGCGCCGGACCCAGTGTACATTGAGCGAGGGAGTATCCTTCAGTCCACGGAGACACTGAGGTAGTCCTGCAGGCGTCCGCATGCCTTGGCATCACCTCTCATTTCTTTCCTTTTGTCTTATCTTACATTTCTAGACAGTTGTATCGTTTTGTTTCAGACTCTTATTTTTTAGAAAAATCTTAGACTATTCGTGAGTTTGTGATTCCGGTTCTGGGTTGTACTTAAGGAAATTATTACGAGATTCACTATTCAGTTCTTGAATTTATTAAATATTCCGCATTTTTATTATAATCGTTCACTATCATTATTGTTTTTATTTGTTAATAAGTCAAATCAAGCAAAGCGTTGTCTTGTCTAGCGGGTTCAATGTTAGACCCCATCACGGCCTGAAGGTGGGATTTCGGGGTGTGACAAGTTGGTATCAGAGCACCAGGTTGCTTTGGTCTTACAACTCACGGACAAACTTGGTAGAGTCTGAGGGACCGGTACGGAGACGTCTGTACTTATCCCCTAGAGGCTGCAAAGTTAGGAATAACTTCACATTTCTTCTTATCTGTCGTGCGACTTGAATTCTAAATGCTAATCGAGTTTCTATTCTATTCTCTCGCAGATGGCGAGAACGCGTTCTTCCTCATCTACCGATCAGCAGCCCGATCCTCCTGTAGTAGCTCCTACGAGGGGCCGAGGATGAGGTCGAGGCCGTGCTAGAGGCCGAGGCAGGGGCGGGGCTCAGCCCAGAGCAGCAGCCCCAGTAGAGGACCCACATGTAGATTTTGTCGGTGAGGTTCCTGCTCAGACGGTTCCAGTTGGACCAGCTCAGGTCCCAGAGGGGTTCATTTCCGCCCCGGTTCTTCAGGACGCTTTTGTCCACTTAATGGGACTTATGGAGAGCGTGGCTCAAGCCGGTCTACTTCCTGCTGCACCAGCCGTTTCTCAGGCTGGGGGAGGGGCCCAGACTCCTGCTACTTGCACACCAGAGCATTAGCCACTCAGTTCAAGACTCCAGCACCTCAGTCAGTTGGAGCAGCTCAGCAGGGTATTGTAGCACCGACAGTTGAGGGAGCAACCATGTCTGCTGATGCCCAATGGAGATTGGATCGGTTTACCAAGCTATTTCCTACTACTTTTACTGGTGCACCATCAAAGGATCCCCAGGATTACTTGGACAGTTGCTATGAGGTTCTTCGGAACATGGGCATCGTAGAGTCCAATGGAATTGATTTTGCCACATTCCGTCTTTCTGGTACCGCCAAGACTTGGTGGAGGGACTATTGCTTGACCAACTGGGTCTGCACCTTTGACTTGGGCTCAGTTCTCCGAGTTGTTCTTGGGGAAGTTTCTTCCAGTTACTCAGAGGGAGGATCTTCAGAGGCAGTTTGAGCGTCTCCAGTAGGGATCTATGACTGTAACACAGTATGAGACCAGGTTCATCACTCTGGCTCGACATGCTATCATGATAGTCCCCACTGATCGTGAGAGGGTGAAGAGGTTTATTGAGGGTCTAGCTCAGCCTATCAGACTTCAGATGGCCAGGGAGACGGGTACTGATATCTCCTTTCAGGATGCGGCGATGTGGCCAGGCGTATTGAGATGGTCTTATCACAGGGCAGTGGTCAGGGGTCTGACAAGAGACCTCGTCATTTCGGCCGATTCAGTGGTGCCTCATCTGGAGGCAGAGATTCCTTTGGCAGACGTCATCCTCCTAGGCCTTTCCAGTCGGCACTTCAGCTATCCCGCTGTGCACCATCAACTCCCATTAGTGCACCGCCGATTCATAGCTTCCAGGGTGGTCATTCTGGTCGTCAGGGACAGTTCCAGAGTCAGTATTCTCAGCAACCGAGGTCTTGCTTCACTTGCGTTGGTACATGGCACATTTCCAAGTTTTGCTCCCGAGGTTTTGGTGGTCCTCAGTATCAGGGTTACCGTGCTATGGTTTTCGCATCAGGTGCACCCCCACCCCCTCAACCAGCTAGGGGTGGAGGTCGAGGTGCTAGAGGTGGAGGCCAGACTATTAGAGGTGGAGGACAGGCTGTGAGAGGTAGAGGTCAGCCCACAGTAGGTTGATCCAGAGATGTTCAGGTTGGAGAGGCTCCGCCCCGGTGTTATGCTATTCAGGCCAGGCCTGAGGCCAAGGCCTCAAGTGCAGTCATTACAGGTATGGTTTCAGTTTGCAGTCGAGATGCTTCAGTTTTATTTTATCCGGGGTCTACATTCTCCTATGTGTCTTCGTATTTTTCTCCTTATTTGAGTATGCCTCGTGATTCCCTGAGTACTTCTGTATATGTGTCTACACCGGTGGATGATTCTATTATGGTAGATCGAGTCTACCGTTCATGCTTAGTGGTTATTGGTGGTCTGGAGACTCAGGTAGATCTTTTGCTTCTTGATATGGTTGACTTTGATGTTATTTTGGGGATGGATTGCCTATCTCCCTATCATGTTATTCTGGACTGTCATGCCAAGACTGTGACTTTGGCCTTACCGGGAGTACCTCGTTTGGAGTGGAGAGAGACTCTTAGTCATTCTTCTGGTAGATTTATTTCATATATGAAGGCTCGACGCATGGTCGAGAAGGGTTGTTTAGCCTATTTGGCCTATAATCATGATTCTAGTGCTGAGGTTCCTTCTATGGAGTCTTTGCCCGTGGTTCGTGAGTTTCCATAAGTATTCCTTGCTTACCTGCCGGGTATGCCACCCGACAGGGATATTGATTTTTGCATTGAGTTGGCTTCGGGCACTCAGCCCATTTCTACCCCGTCGTATCGTATGGACCCGCCAGAGTTGAAGGAGTTGAAGGATCAGTTGCTGGATTTGTTGGATAAAGGCTTCATTAGGCCTAGTGTTTCTCCTTGGGGTGCCCCGGTGTTGTTCGTTAAGAAGAAAGATGGCTCAATGAGGATGTGTATTGACTACTGGCAGTTTAACAAGGTTGCTATTAAGAATAAGTATCCCTTGCCGAGGATTGATGATCTGTTTGACCAGCTTCAGGGTGCTACAGTGTTTTTGTAACGACCCGGTCTGTCGTTACGCGAAACCTGCATTATAATTATTGTTATTGACTTATTATAGATTGGTTATTCTGTTATTAATGTGTTAGAGTTGATAGGCTTGGAATCGGAATGGTTAAATGAGAATTCAGGCACTTAGTCCTTAAGAATAACCTTAAAATAGGAAAAGTCAACTGAGAGTTGACCTATTGGTAAACGACCTCAGAATGCGAATTTTATGGCTCGGATAGCTTTGTTAGGTGATTTGGGACTTAGGAGTGTGTTCAGAATAATTTTGTGATGTCCGATGTAGAATTAGGCTTGAATTGGTGAAAGTTAGTTTTTGACGATTCCGGTCGGCAGTGGAAAATAGGCTATCGGGGTCTGAATGGAATTCCGACAGTTGGAACAAGTTTGTGATGTCATTTTGAACTTGTCTACAAAATTTCAGGTCAATCGGAGTTGATTTGGATAGTTTCGGCATCATTGGTGAATTTTAGAAATATCAAAGTTCTTAGGCTTGAATCCGATGTAAATTTGGAGTTTTGATGTTAGTTTTGGTGTTTTGAGAGTGCAACTAAGTTTGAATGATGTTATGGGATATGTTGGTAAGTTTGGTTGGGGTCCCGAGGGGCTCGGGATTGATTTCGGGTGATTAACGGACTCATTTGGACTTAGAACAATTGTTGGTTTTCTGGTTTTTGTGCATAGTGATTTTGTTCACTGCGATCGCGGGTGAAGTGGTGCGATCACAGAGAGTTAATTATGGAAAGGCTCAGATTGTTCTATGCGATCAAAAGAAGGGAGGTGCGATCGCGGAGTAGAAGGGGCCCAATGCAGTGCGATTGCGTGGGTTGAGCTGCGATCGCGTAGAGTTAGCCAGGCGCGTGGGGAGCGGGGTCAGTTGTTCTTCGCGATCGCGTGAGCCGGACTGTAATCGCGTAGGTTGAGGTTCTATTGAACCGCGATCGTGTGAGCTTTGTTGTGATCGCGGAGGTCTAGGGGAATTGGTCAATGCGATCGCAGGGCCAAGGCTGCGATCGCGGAGAGTAAATCACTGGGTAGTTAAATAATAACCCTTCCGCGACTTAAACCCTCTTTTACACCATTGTTGAGCAGAGGAGAGCTGTTTGGGCGATTTTTGAAGGATAAAATCATTGGGTATCACAGAGGTAAGTAATTTGATTATTAAAACTTAGTTATGGGTGATTAAAGACCATAATCTCAGCCTTTAATTCATGAAAAATAGTAGAAAAATAGGATTTTGGGGCATGAGATTATGAGATCTTCAAGGGTCGATTTGAGGGGTCAAACGAACTCCGATTTTGGTGTTCTTTATATGTACGTAATCATGAGAAGATGGAGAAAACTTTTCTGTAAAGATTTTTGAGTTTTGGGACGCGGGCCCGGGGGCCGGGCTTTGACCGAATTCGGATTGTGAGCTAAATTCGATATTTTTCAATTGGAATTTTTTCCTTAAGCATATATTGATGATAAAAATCTGAACTCTGTAGATTTGGAACCTTTGGATGTTGATTCAAGAGGCAAGCGCATTGCGGAATAATTCCGGGCTAGTTTTGAGGTAAGTAATGTCTTTAAATCCTGTCCTGAGGGTATGAAACCCCGGACTATGCACCCTTTCACGGGTTTTGAGATAAAAAGGTGGAAACTTTGGAAACATCTTTCCTATTTAGGCGACTATTGAGTTGCGAAACCGATTTCTAAGCCTATACTTAATAGTATAGATATATTTTGATATGATTTGGGTTGTAAGCCATGTTTGGGGCCTAGTGCCGATCTGTTTTAACCCCTTGGGGGCTGCTTTACTATCTTCCTCACTAATATGTTATGGTTTTTCACTCAGTCTTCTCCGTGAAATTGTTTTGACACTCAGAGTGTTTCGAACTACTTCTTGAAAATGAAACATTGTTTTTTGGTCGAGAACCCGGTATATTTTGGCCTGCAAATTGAGAGTGTCTGACTGAGTGAGGCTACTGGCCTATATTGTGAGGATGATATGATATGAGTGAGGTTGCGGGCCTATATTTTGTGTGATTTATGCCATGTTGTGGCTTATTATTGCGCTTGGGTTGTAGGAGCCCCTTCGGAGTCTGTAACACACCCCCAGTGAGCGCCGATATCGATTGAGTGATGCCTGATAGGCAGAGTGATTGTGAAGATGCCTGATGGGCAGAGTGATTGTGAAGATGCCTGATGGGCAGAGTGATTGTGAGGATGCCTGATGGGCAGAGTGATTGTGAGGATGCCTGATGTGCAGAGTGATTGTGAGGTTGCCTGATGGGCAGAGTGACTGTGAGGTTGCCTGATGGTCTGATACTGAAAGAAATTGTTACGAGAAATGATTATGGACCGAGGGGCAGTTTTATGAAGATTTTTACTGAGTTTTCAAACTATGATTTACTTCGTTTTCAAACTGGCTTTCACTGAGAACTTTACTGAGATATACTGATATTGTACTTGTTTACAAAGGATTTCTGAAAACGGATTTCGAACTTATGATTGATGAACGTTACATGGTGACTTAGTGTTTCACTGGTTTTCTGGAATTGTGTATCTGTTCTGTGTGTTTATATTACTCAGACTGTGATTTATTTTTATTACTACTGAGTTGGCGTACTCATAATGACTCCTTGTGCCTCTGTGCACAGATCTAGGTACTAGCTCGCAGCAATAGTTGACGCAGGTTTGATAGCAGCATNTTATAGTTTTAGCAGAGTTAGATTTATTTATTCTTAGATGCTCATGACTTTGACTCCAGTTCTTGGGAGGTTGGTTAGGCTGCTATTGGAACGCTAATACTTATTTATATTATTTATGCTATGGTTGCATGCTTATTATTTAATTGTAAACTTTTATAATTGAATAAAATCGTAGTAATGTGATGGTTGGATAGCCTAGTTCCACGATAGGCGCCATCACGGCCTGTTAGGATTTGGGGTCGTGACAAGTTGGTATCAGAGCACTAGGTAACATAGGACTCAACGGTCATGAGCAGGTTTAGTAGAGTCTTGCGGATCGGTACGGAGACGTCTGTACTTATCTTCGAGAGGCTGCAGAACGTTTAGGAAACATCTCTATTTTCTTGAACTCTTTCGTGCCAATCTATTGATTCTTGAAATCTAAACTTACGTTGTTTCATTCTCTCACATATGGTGAGGACACGCAATACCGATCATGGTAACCAGGCACCAGCCAGACCCACAAGGGGTCGAGGCCGACGTAGAGGTAGGGGACCAGCTCAGGCAGCAGCCGGGGTGGTACCACATGATCCCCCTATCTTTCAGGATCAGGTTCCAGTCGATGGAGCTCCAGCGGAACAGGCTCAGGCACCGACAGTGCCTATTGTTATTCCGGGTCTTCAGGAGACCTTGGCTCAGATATTGACGGTGTGTTCCAGTTTGGCTCAGGCAGTTTCTATGCCTACTACTGCCTTTGCAGCTCATGCCGGGGGAGGCAATCAGACTCCCGCTGCCTGGACAGCCGAGCAGGTTGTACGGGGTATTCAAGCACCAGGAGCATCCCTAGTTCAGCCGGTTGCTCCACCTGGCATATCAATAATTTTAAGGTCGATGGTGCGACCGAATAGCACAACAGGTAGCTAACTCTGCTCCTTCCTGGTGGGGACTTGCACAGAACCAGGTCCCCCTGTGGGTACTGTATCCACCCCATGCTTTCTTTTTCCCAAAACTTGCACAGACTTTCTTTTGGCTTTAGTAGAGATAGGAGTTGATTTGCTGTCTTCCGAGATAGATTTTTCTTTGACCTTTTTAGCAGTTTGAACGACTGGGGGCTGCACAGTCCTTTTAGATGCACTAGAGGGGCGACCCACAAGAGAACTGGGTTCCTCTGTAGTGTCCTCATCAACTTCCACAACCGGAATGTCTTTGTTCACAACACGACGACCACCCTTCACCAGACGCCTCCGTTTGTCTTTGTTGGCCTTTTTGATTTTTTCAAGAGCTTGGGCGACAGCCTCCTTGTGCTGTAGCCTGGTTGCGGGCCACTTTACCGATGGAATTGAGGCAGGAGAGCACTGACGAAGTTTAAAACGAGCACTGAGAACCATGTCGTCCTCATCATCGTCTTGTGGAGAAGGAACAGCTTCAATAGTGGTAGTGTAGAAGGTTTTTGCAGAGGGCGAGGGAGAGGATGGAGAACCAGGTTCCTTGCCAGGTTTGGAAGGAGAGGACTCATGGCGAGGAGATTCAAAGAGCACCATAGTTCCTTCATCCTCGAGAATGGAGGATGATGGTCCTTGAGGCTTAGGAGAAGAGAAGGCACTTTCAGAAGGTTGTTCAGAAGAGAAGGTCATAATGTTTTCAGCTGCCTCTTTTTCTAATGACTCCAGGGAAGGTTGAGTGTTGAGAAATGCAGAGTTAATGTACTGATTAGGATCGTCCTCAGATTCGTCAGAGACCGGAGAAGTTTCTGATGCTGGAGTCCAAGATGATGGTAAAGAAGAGGATGGTGGTGAAGGGGGTTTGTCAGAGGTTATGGTGGTTGGTGACTGTGGAGATGGAATAGACGCGGAAGGGGAAGCTGCAGGAGAAGAGGACTCTATGGATGGAGGTTGAAAAATAGGAGCAGAGGGTGCTTCAGAAACAGGGAGTGTCTCCTTTGAGGGCGAGAGCCCCATAGCCTCGACAGGGTTAAGGTTGAGGTCAGCAGTAATGGAGGGAGGAGAAGTGGTGTCTTGGGAAGCCATTTACACAATTTGGACAGGAGTGAGAGAGAAGGAGAGAGAGATTGATAGGATTGGTAAAGTTGTGTGTGATGTGATGAAGAAGAAGAAGATG
>ML270498.1:0-15450 GCA_005239495.1 Nicotiana undulata | reverse complement strand
TTCTTTGCCATGTTGAGTGCACTTGTGTTGTCACATAAGAGGGGAATGCTGTCAATGTAGACTCCAAAGTCCTCCAGTTGTTGTTTGATCCATAGTAGCTGAGCACAACAAGAGGCAGTAGCAACATATTCTGCTTCAGCTGTGGATAGTGCTACTGAGTTTTGCTTTCTTGTGCCCCATGAAATCAGGCAGGATCCAAGGAAATGAGCCATCCCTGAAGTGTTTTTCCTATCTACAAGATAACCTGCATAGTCAGCGTCAGCATAACCAACAAGATTAAAATTATCACCTGAGGGATAGTAAAGAACCAGGTCCTGTGTGCCTTTAAGATAACGTAGGATCCTCTTAGCTGCTTTTAGATGCGATTCCTTGGGATTTGATTGAAATCTTGCACATAGCCCTACACTGAAAACTATGTCTGGTCTGCTAGTTGTAAGATAGAGAAGTGATCCAATGATCCCTCTATACATGGTCTGATTTACAGGAGTGCCAGCATCATCCATGTCTAGTTTGGTCGCCACTGCAATGGGTGTGTCGATCACTTTAGACTCCTCCATATCAAACCTTTTGAGTAGTTCCTTGATGTATTTATGTTGACTGATACATGTGCCTTTGATAGACTGCTTAACTTGAAGACCCAGGAAGAAGTTCAGATCCCCCATCATACTTATATCGAACTCACTTCCCATGAGATTTGCAAATTCTTTACACAAGGAATCTGCTGTTGAACCAAAGATGATGTCATCCACATAAACCTGGACGATAAGAAGGTTCCTTCCTCGTTTCTTCAAAAACAGGGTGTTGTCTATCTTCCCCCTACTGAAGCCATTGTCAAGTAGAAACTTAGATAGTCTCTCATACCACGCTCTAGGGGCTTGCTTTAATCCATACAAAGCTTTATCCAGTTTGAACACATGTTCAGGATGATCGTGGCTTTCAAACCCAGGGGGTTGTTTGACGTACACTTCTTCCTTAAGATAGCCATTAAGGAAAGCACTTTTTACATCCATTTGAAACAAAGTAAATTCCATATGGGACGCAAAAGCAATAAGAATTCGAATGGCTTCCATACGAGCAACTGGAGCAAATGTTTCATCATAATCAATCCCTTCTTCTTGATTATACCCTTGAACCACTAGCCTTGCCTTGTTCCTTGTGGTCCTCCCATGCTCATCTAATTTATTCCGGAACACCCACCTGGTTCCTATAATGGTCCTTCCTGTGGGTCGAGGCACCAGGTGCCACACCTGATTTCTCTCAAACTGATGAAGCTCTTCTTGCATGGCCACAATCCAATCAGCATCCCTTAGAGCCTCCTTAATATTTTTGGGTTCAATTTGGGACAGAAAGGCTGAGAAGACTAAGGAATTTTTGGTTTTTGATCTGGTTTGAATTCCGGAATCAAGAGGAGTGATTATGTTATCAAGGGGGTGAGAGATTTTATGTTTCCAATTTGGAACATGGAACTGGGTTGTAGAGGTGCTTGGCATGTTGTTTAGGCTTCCTTGTGCTTCCTGTTCAGCAATTTGTGGGGTGCTTTCCACAGCATCTTCAACCCTCTCTTCAGCTTCTGCAGAGGAGATAGGAGGACCAGGTTCCTCCTGAGATCCTTGGGGCAGTGCTGAGTTATCTTCCAGTGTCTCATTAGGTTGGCGTAGCATGTCAGCCTTTCCATTTGATACATCAGAGATTTCTCCTGGGACTAACAGTGGTTCACAGTCTTGATCCTCACCATTGTTATCCTTGATTGAGAAAGGAGCTTCATTAAAGAGTACATCAACGCTCTCTTCTACGCACTGGGTTCTCTTATTGAACACTTTGTATGTCTTGCTTTGAGAGGAGTATCCCAGAAAGATTCCTTCATCACTCTTTGCATCAAGTTTTCCCAGCTGGTCCTTCCCATTATTCAACACATAACACTTGCAGCCGAAGGCCCTTAGGTGAGTTGCCTTGGGCTTCTTTCCATTGAGCAGTTCATACGGAGTCTTATTCAGAAAGGACCTGATCATGCATCGGTTTATCAAGTAGCATGCTGTGTTGATTGCCTCGGCCCAGAAATTCTTTGCAATTCCACTGTCTATGAGCATTGTTCGTGCCATGTCCTCCAAGGTTCTATTCTTTCGTTCGACCACTCCGTTTTGCTGAGGAGTCCTTAGGGCTGAGAAGTTGTGTGTCATTCCATTTTCACCACAAAACTCATCAAACTTAGCATTGTCAAACTCCGTTCCATGATCTGATCTGATGCAAGCTACCTTTAGATTCATTTTCACTTGAATTCTTTTAACAAAGGCAACAAATACTTCAAATGTCTCGTCTTTTGATCGAAGAAATAACGTCCAAGTGAATCTGGAAAAATCATCCACAATCACAAAGATGTATTTCTTTCCTCCCCTGCTTGCAACTCTCATTGGTCCACACAATTCCATGTGTAAGAGTTCAAGTGGTCTGGAAGTGCTGACCTCCTTTTTTGGCTTAAAGGAGGATCTTACATTCTTTCCTCTTGCAAAGGCGTTACACACACTGTGGTCCTTGAATGTTGATGTTGGCAGACCAAGCACCAGGTCCCTCTTTATTAATTTGTTCAAAAGAGAGAAACTGGCATGTCCCAATCTCCTGTGCCAAAGCTCAGCATCGTTTTCAACAGCCTTGAGACAATTCATCTCACCTTCCTCCAGAGATTTGAAGTCAGTGACGTAGATGTTCTTGTACCTCCTTGCAATCAATATCACCTCTCCAGTTGTCAGATTTGTAACAGTACATGCCTTTGACAAAAATTCCACCTTATTTCCCTTGTCACAGATTTGTGAGACACTCAAGAGACTGTACTTCAAACCATCCACATAGTAAACATTCTCAATTGAGTGTTCCAAGGACTTTCCGACTCTTCCAACACCAAGAATATATCCCTTCTTTCCATTTCCAAAGGATACATCCCCTCCTTGTAGAGCCTTCAGTGAGAGGAAATCCATAGTATTTCCAGTCATGTGTTTGGAACAACCGCTATCCATAATCCACTGCAGCCCACTTCCTCTCGCTGAACCCTGCACATGAAAGTTAATAATTAGATTTAGGAACCCAAATAAGTTTGGGTCCCTTGTTTTTTGAGAATGGGTGAATAAGAGCTCTTCTGGTCCATGCAGGCAGGATTTTTGGTTTTGTTGTGCTGGGACCAGGTCCCTTCTCAGGCTTCCTTCTCCCAGCAAATATTGTATTTATCTTGATGAAGAGGTCCCTGGCTGGACAACGTTCCTTAAAGTGTCCATTGTTCCCACAGTGGGTACAGATCCAGTTGTCAGGGACAGTAACATATTTGCTATGGGGATTATATGGGGTCTTCTCCTTTTGGAAGCCAACACCCTGCCTGCTTCCACAGTTGTTAAAGTACATGGTATTGACAATGTCTGAGGACCAGGTGCAATTAAGGGATTACTTTAAGTCAGACCTCACCCTACTTAATTCATCATGAATCTCTCTATTTTTATCTAACTCTCTACACAGACCCATTCTTGCTTCACTTAAGTCTTTTTCAAGTTCCACAATTTTTTCACTAGCTATTTCCTTTCCCTTTTCTATTCTTAACGAGCTAGATTCTTCTGGTTTGAGCTCCTGAATGGTTTCCTCTAGACATGAGATTTTATTTTGAAGGTCATTTCTTTCTTGTTCTATAGCATTGATTTGTTCATTTAGCTTAGACTTATCACTCCCTAGACGTTCATTTTCTTTTTCAAGCTTGGCTAGGTTACTTTTCAAATCCTCTACTGCCATAGACAATTCATCTCTAGTCTGTTCCATTTCCCCTAACTCACTGGCCAAGAGATCCTTGTCCTCCATTAAGATATAGTATGTATCAATAAGAACATTAGACAGAGAGAACAATTTTTTAGGAGAGTAGGATCTCAGATTTCTCTGAACATCCCTGAAGTTTACCTCTTCTGTGTCACCTTCATCATCTTCTTCATCTGATTTCGCCATGAGAGAGAATAGTGAATCGTATTCCTTTGCCTTGCTACCAGCTTCCAGTATGGGCCTGTTTTCTGTTTCAGGTTCCTCATCTGATTCACTGGATGAATCTCCCCATGCGGCAAGTGCTTGTCTCACAACATTGTCAGCTGCACTCTTCCTGCTAAATCTTCTTTCCTGAAACTGGTTTCTTCTTGGTCCTTTGTCCATGTTGAATTTTTGTGCATCTTGTTTCAGTAATGGGCAATCTTTTATGAAGTGACCCGCTTGCCACATTTATGACACAGATCATGACTCCTGGGCTTGTTGGAGCTGCCCTTTCTTGGTATTCCACTATTTCTTCTAACCATCTTTTGAAATCGTTTGGTGAGATATGCCATATCCTGATCTTCCTCACTTGACTCTTGTTTCTCAGCTTGAAGAACCAGGTTCTTTTCCTTTCTGGGTTCTTTTCTTTCACTGTCTTTTCTTCTTTTCATCTCATAGGTTTTCAGGTTCCCTATTAGCTCATCCATTGTTAGAACCTGCAAATCCTTTGCCTCAGTAATGTCGTTTACCTTGCTTTCCCACAAACTGGGCAGAACGCTCGGAATTTTTCGCACCAGTTTATTTCTGGGAATGATCTCTCCTAGAGAGTGTAACTCATTGATGATGGAAGTGAACCTAGTATGCAAGTCTTGTATGTTTTCTTCTTCCTTCATCTTGAACAACTCATACTCGGTGGTGAGCATGTCTATCTTAGATTGCTTTACTTGCGTTGTTCCTTCATGGGCTGTTTGCAGGGCTTGCCAGATTTCTTTCGCAGTTTGACAAGCAGAGATTCTATTGTATTCATCCGGCCCTATTCCACATACTAGAATTTTCTTAGCACGATAGTTCTTTTCCACAGCTTTTCTATCGGCCACATTGTAGTCTAGTCTTGTTTTAGGCACAAGCAGTCCAACCTCTCCTACCTTGTGCATGGGAACGTGAGGTCCATCACAGATGATGTCCCATAGCTCTGAGTCTTCAGCCATGATGAAGTCGTGCATGCGAGTCTTCCACCATCCATAGTATTGACCGTTGAACCTAGGAGGTCGATATGTAGATTGTCCTTCCTCAAAGTTTGGTGGAGCAGCCATTACAGATCCTTTCTTGGTGTTAACCGTTTAGAAAGAACCCGCTCTGATACCAATTGATAGTTTTAGGGGTCCACCAAACAGTAGAGGTACCAGGTCCTCTACTTGTTTCCACAGAGTTATAAACTAAAAGTGCGCAAGGAGACAAAAGGATTTTTACGTGGAAAAATTCCACTCAAGGGGACAAAAACCACGACCTACACTTGTAGGATTTCAACTTCACTAACTTGTAATCTAGACTATTACAAGCCACTTTGAAAGGCAACCTTACAAAGACTTTGACACACTAACTTGTAACCACTATTACAAGCCACTTTGAAACTCTCTAGTTACAAAGACTTTGACTCATGACAACCTTTAGCCACAGTGAGATCAAGAGAATAAAAAGTAAAAGAGATTCCTAACTAGTTGCTTCTACAAAAGCTAGTAGGATACAATAAAAATAAAATACAAGATTACAACTCAATTAAGGACATTATCAATACTTGATGAGCACGTTTTGTAGGCCTTAGTGGAGTTGTCTTCTTGTTCTTGAAGCTCTTTAGTCTTTAATGCTTGAGAGCACTTAATGCTTGAATATTCCTTTTTGTCAAAAGCTCAAGTGAAAAGGAAAGAGTTTCTCTTGCTGCAAGATATCATCTTGCATCCCATGTTCCAAGAAGAATGCCTAATACCTTAAGGATATAAGATTCAACCACAAGGAAGTGACAATGCCTAATACCTTAAGGATATATGGTTCAACTATAAGGAAGTGACTCCTGCACTGCTGCCTTGAGGCGTGAGTAGTGACAGCCAGTCACTTGTCTGGCACAGTTTCCTAAAGCTGTCAAGTCGATGTGTTCCGGTGTCTGTATGTCAGATGAGGGAGCAGGTCCCTTATCTAGTCTGTCCTCAGTTCGAGAGAGTGATCCACAATTCCTGAGGATGTAGATTACTTGTGATGCTGTATGTGCATTAGGTCCCTTACCTGATTCTTCACATAAAAATTTGGTAAGTCATCAAAACAAAAATGCAACTCATCAACAGTGCAATTACACAAAATGTTAAAGTGAGTTAATGAATCTAACATAAAATATAAAGGTCAGATACTGTCGTTAAACCAACTTTTACATAATAATATAAATAAACAAAAAATTATTAAAGTGAGAACAATTTGTTTGATGTAGAATAAATATGCCAGGTTCAACAATTTAAATATACTATATAGTGATATATTTGAAATCAAATTGTTAGGTCCGAAGTAGAATTAATTCTTATTAACATATATGTGAAATTTCAATCTTAAAATATGTATATTATATAAACATAAATGCTCTTTATAAAATCATTGGAGTAATATACTTAAACAAAAGTATTTTCATAATTATATGTTGGGCAAAAATAAATATAATATTAAATACTATAAGCTAGCATAATACAAATTATTTAGTTCAGCTATTCTCACTTAGAAAAAACTTGGCTCCGACTTAATTTAAAATACTAATAGTACATATATATTTTTTTGGTATACATAACAAGAAAAAGTATAGAAAATGACACATGGTCAAATTAGAACTCGCGATATTACTGTTCAAACTATAATAATTTCACAACTTGAATTATCATGATTATTTTAAATATTAAGTAAATGTTCAAACAACTGTTCATAATTCAAGCACTTAATACGAAAAGAGTATTAGAAAAAGAGTAGAGAATTGGTATCTCCTTTCGAAATAATTTTTTTTATATATTTTCAGGCCCACTTCTAATGTAACACATATTTTTTTCCTAGGGTAAGAAGACATCTCATCTTATTTAATACTATTAACAAATGAATTATCAACAAAGAAAAATATAAATTTTTGGTTATTCACAAGTTAACGATATTTATGTAAATTAGGGAACTTTTTTCTTAAATATATGCGCTAAGAAACTATCAAAATATGTTACCTATGAATTTTATGCTACCAATAAGCCTACTCATATTTTGCTAAAGAAAAATATTCAAATTAGAATATGAGGAAATAACAACAAACAAAAACAAAGAAAAAGTAAGTTGATGAAATATTGGTCACCTTTTTTTTCTTCTTCATTAATGTTTAATACCAACAAAATAAGTTTAAAGTTAGATGGTGAACTTGGAAATGCAATAGTTATTAATTTTTTTTTCTTACAAGGTTTGTCCCACTGGATTTTCCTTGCAAGGTTTTTAACGAGGCAATCAAAAGACGTATTTCTAAAATGTGTACTCTTTTTCCTTCACTGGAATTCTTTCCACTGGGTTTTATTTTAGTTAAAGTTTTAACGAGGCACACTATCTGTTGAATAGATATTCAAGGGAGAGTGTCATAAATAGAATTGTATTTAGGGTGAATGTCTATATTTTAGAGAGATTTTAGGGTTTGTAACTCGGTGACTAAGTCGCCTTTTCCCTATAAATAAAGGGGTTCTATACCATTGTAATTCATCGCAAATCAATAAGAATTCTCTCTGCGATACTTTCTTCTTCTCTTATTGTTTGATCACACTATTTGACTTTTAGAATTGACTTCTGTTGATGCTATGTTTTCTTCCACCACTTTTATATGTTGCCTTTGTGTGTTACTTTAATATATCTGCAAAAAGTGAGAGAGTAGAAAATGTAGCAAATGAAAAAGAAATAAAACTAAGAACATTGACCTTTTTTAGGAGAAAAAAAATTGTACCATACCAAAAATAATTTTCATTGTTAATTTTTTCCGAAATGAATGCATTAACTTTCTCTTTTATCTTTGACATTATATTGTACTTCTCCATAATTTTTACGCTCATTGGCATCACCAATCTTTTGTCTCTTTTGAAAATTCTTCTGAAACATATGAGTTACTTATATAGGATGCATATATGGAGAAATTTCATAAAATAGTGTCATAACTTACACACTAAATATTTGGGGGTTATGAAAATGAAAGACATGAGAGTTATGAATAATATTAAACATAGAAGTTATGAAGATGAAAGGCATGAGAATTAAGAATAATTTAAACATAGAAGTTATGAAAATGAAGAGGTGTTAGTTACTATAGGTAGCCTCTCCTTATTTCATTCATTTATGACAGAAATTATTGGAGCTTTCAAGAAGGTTGTAATTCATGTGCAGTAAATAAAATTAAAATTAAAATTATACTAAAATGAGATAAAAATCCAAAAAATCCAGAAAAATGATAAATGTGAATGAAGGTCAAAGAGAGGTGTCACATAAGCTTTTTCATTCCCTACTATATATATATATATATATATATATATATATTCGAATAATTAACCAGAATGAGTGATCTAGTGTGAAGGAGGTAAAGAGTTGCCGTTTATCATTATTTAACGTGGAATATTAGAAGACATGGAAAGAAAAAAGAATGCAGTTACTTGTTTAGAAACGGTGCCCGTCACCATACATAGGTAATAGCATGTCCCAATGCTATCTTCCTCAAAGTTGCTGCTCAATATGATCTTGTTTTGGGGGGAGGATCCCAAAAGGATAGGAGTCTACTTAACGAAAGAATAAGAGAAAATAAGTGAAAAATGAGGGAAAATGTCAAATAAATGAGAAAAAAGATAAAGGACAATCCTAATCTAAGAGAGGTGCCAAGTTATCTCTTTCATTCCCTCTTTTATACATATATTGCAACCATGAAAGGTATTTTGAATTAAAGATAACGTTACACAAATTGTTGGGCCCGTGCTACACGGGCCAACTGTATCTAGTAGTCTATATAAGAGATGAATTCCCTGCAGAAATTGGACACGCATACTCATCTTCACTGATTTTTCATTGAACACACTAATTGACTGCATTCTTTCAGAAATTCCATTCCACTCATCTTCATTTTTAGTAGAGAAAATTTCCGGGATTCCAGCTTTAGAATTTCAGAGAAAACATCAAAAAAATAAAAATTTCTCTTCATCTTTTTTGGGTTCTGAAGTTGGTTTTCTTTAGCTTCAATTGCTGGTAGTTCTTTATTCTTGCTGGTTTTCTGCTGCTGCTTTGTGTTTTGCTGTTACTCCTTCTCAACTTCAGAGACTTATTTTCTTTTGTTTGAGATTCTGCTCTTAGGTATGTGAACTTTCACTTATACTTTTCTATTTTGAATTAACGAAATGAAAACATGCTCTTCTTTATGTTAAATTCTGTGCTTGTTTATGTAATATTAGCATGTTTAGTCGTTGAAGGTGGCTTAATCTCCAGTGTGCTGCGCAATACTTGTATTTTGTGTATTCAAGTTGAGCTTTTTTAGGAGTCATCTGTTTGGTATGAACATATTCAACGCTGATTTCTTTTTCTTTCTTCTTCTTTTTCTTCTTTTGTTACTGCTGATTTATGCTTGTAAGGTGATTCAAAAGGGTGATACGCATGTGAGACTGACCGCCAGTTGGTCATATTCTTTCGGAAGAAGCCCGAGTCAATAAGTTCTAAAGAGTTTATAGTGTGAATAAACTCCACAGCTGTCACATGAGTGGGAATGTTAATCGTAGGGATAAGTTCTATAGTTTTTGGGTTTCAGTTGTTAAACCATAGCTATGATTGTATAATAAGATCTGGAGCTTGAGTTTGTGACTTGGTTTGAAGTAGCTTATCATCAGAATCAATCAACTTTTGTGACAATGTAAATTACCTTAATGTTCATTCCAAATTATGCGTAGCAGTTTTGGGTAGTTTTGCAATTCAAGCCCATTTAATTGGGCATGAGGGTACAACGGCCGCATTGTCCAGGTTGACGAGTACCTAGGCCTCATCAAAGGAGCCAATTTAAGGCTTAGACCCCATTAATCAAATTATTTCTATTAGTAATTCTGATATTAGCGAACAACAATACTGAACTTATGTTTTATTAGTTCATTCATTCTTTGTCAACTAATTTGTATGGATAACACGGAAGTGACCGTGCTAAAATCACATAATTCGGGGATGCCTAACATCTTCTCCCGAGTTAACAAAATTCCTTACCCCGTCTTCTGTTTCGCAGACTTTAAGACGAAGTCAAAATTTTCTTCGATTTGAGATTTAAAATAAACCGGTGACTTGAGACACCATAATTATTCCAAGCGGCGACTCTAAAATTAAATAACTAATCTCATTTCGATTACTGTCACTTTAATTGGAAAAACTCCCTATCCACTCGGAAAAAAAGAGGTGTGACACCAACGATCTTTTGAATATGGTGCACAAGATTAAAATGTGAAGGCTCAAATATGTGAATTAATTGTCTCATCAAGGGGAGTTAATGCGCGTTGTAATCTTTTTCCTTTACAAGGTTTCGTCCTGAGTTTTTCTTGCAAGGTTTTTAACAGGCAACCAAAAGGCGTATTGTTAGATATGTGTACTCTTTTTCCTTCACTAAAATTTTTTTTCACTGGATTTTATTTTAGTTAATGTTTTAACGAGGCATATTATTTGTTAAATAGACATTTAAGGGGGAGCGTTATAAATATAATTATATTTAAGGTTTATGTCTGTATTTTAGAAATATTTTAGAGTTTGTTACTTAAACAAGTGAGTTCTATTCCATTATAATTCATCCCAAATTTGATCTGTCTACTTTTCTGTTCAATATTCTTTTCTTCTTTTATAATAATTTATATGTTATTTTTAATTATTCGTGTCGAATTAAATTAAATCAGGTATCCTAATTACCAGGGGAAAACACTCTTGAGTGAATTTACCGACAGTCTTTCTATTAATGGAACCCTTCTAGTTTATATTTGTTCAAAACAGAAAACTAATTAAAAAAGAGATTTGCTCAATACAGGCTCACGTACCGGGGCCTTTTCAGGCACCCAAAATCCCTCCCCTCTCAAACTCTCTCTCCCCCCTCCCCCCACCCCCACCCAATACTGCACCATTGCCTCACCGGTGACTCCAGCCACCATGGTCAGGGCACTAGAAGTTCCTCTTCCAAGCCAATTCTCTCGTTCACCGGCGCTAGTACATGACAACTTTTGCCTTGTTAGTGCCCTAAAGTGCTAAATTCATGCTTGATCCTTGAAAATTGTTGAAGTTGCTGGTGTTATGGATTAACTATAATTCCCATTGATACTGGGGAGGGCAGTCCATTATGTTAGCTGGCTTGTTCTCAATGAAGTGCGATGCCTGCTACATGTTTGATTAATACCCGCAGTGACGTTTGGCTTGTGGGGTGAAGTCTGAGTACCCTACTCATGAGTTTTGATTGAAGTTGTGTGCAGTGTCAGAGTATTGGTGGGGCTTGCGCATGGTCACCTTGCTTAGTCGTATGTTAGTCTCGTGTTTGTGCTTCTAGAGTTGACGGCTTGTTTCCTAGCACTCTAAGTGCTGCTTTGCTCTTTGCTTATTCTTTTGAGACAACAGTTCAGAACATTTTATGTTGGTGCTGGATCTTAGGTTGTGATTCGAACCTCTCTTGTTTGAGCTCCTACCTTGGAAATATAGTGTTATGAATGTGTCCTTCATACCTGACTGCCATTTCCTTGATATATACAATGTTTGATATGCTTAATTACATAATTGTGAGGTGGCGCTTGTTGAATCAAGTAGGAAGCTTGTGGTAGTTTGTGTTACGATTAAGTTACATTACCTGCCATTAAGTGTTTCTTTTGCTGTTTTAGGTATTTTCACTGCTTGATACTGTTAAAATTGATTGGGTAGGAAGAAGGTTGAATACTCTTCAATCTTATTTATCTAAACTAGCATGTGTAAATAATCATGTGCTATGGCTCCACTGTCCATGCACTGATGTTTACTATCCTTAAGTTGGTGCAAATGAATTTGTTAATATCTGATAGAGCTGTGTTTGACTAGAAGAGCGAAGTCTGAGTACCTCTTGACAGAATGTTACTCCAGCTGATTTATGGCTGTTGGTGCTCTTATGTGCTTGATCTTGTGCTTTTCTGTGTAATTACTAGAGTAGTTTGGGACTTGAAAATCAATTACTGTCACATGTGCTTAAGTGCGTGATCTAAGCTTTTAGTTCCATGTATGCTAGTGCTTTCTCCATAATTTTCCTGAAGTATGCTCCCTTCTGGTTGGTTACTGGCCTTTTATAATTAGTTTTGAGTAGTTGTGTTACATAACTTTGTGGCGAGACTTGAAAGAGTAGTATGATACCTGATATGATCATGTGTATGAACCAACTTCTGTGGGTTTTATGAATCATTGCAAAGGGTTGCGTGTATTGTAGTTTTCTGGAAAAAGCTAATTATTTGGAACTGATTGCACAACCTGAAGTTGAAGTTGCCCGGAACTAGTCGCAGGCAACTAGATAGCTGAATTGTGCAATCTTCCATACTTCATATTAATGTCCTTGGTTAACTGCAGTGCCTGATAACTGAACCTAATGGGAAAGTCATAGACCTGACTGCTATTGTATTCGTACAGCTGGGGCAACTATCTGAAGTTGTTTCTTTTGCAGGTATCTACTCATGGATCCAAAAGCGAAAGCCACTCAGGCTAAGCCTTCCACATCCTGAGCTTCTGCTGGTGACAAAGGCAAGACGAGACTTACTCCTTAACAGAAGCGGTCCAGTAGCCTCTGGGCCAAGAGACAAAAAACCAGCAGCTCCTGCTCTTACATTTATGGATGGTGCCGCCAAGAAATCCTTTAATGAGTTAGCTGCAAAGAGGTACGTCCTTTGCGGAGGGCTCCTGGGGTGTTTAAAAATCTGAAGGATGATAGGCAATGGAGAGTTTTGCGTGAGGAGGCCAGCCAGGCAATCTGACTATGGTGCAGGATTGTATGCCAACTGGCGCCCTCAATTCAGAGTGCCAGTAGTTTGGGCTGTTGACCTCTCGGTTGCATCAGAGGATCTTAATGCCTTTCTAGCATTTCCAGATTGGACTGGATGGACTACGAATTGCAAAAGGAGCCTAGAGTATACAGACTTGCGACGAGTCTTATAAGATGGGAATACCAAAGCAAGGTGGATCAAATCAGTAGACCAGGACCACCACTCCATGCCTTATAAATACTTTTCCAAGGAGGCACACATGTAGTTGGCCTTCGTTAGCGACCACTTATTCGGAATGCTCACAATACGAGGGTTAGCGGAGAGCTGGCGTTTTTGACGTATGGTATTATGACTGGCAGGGCTTAAATGTGGTTAGCATCATGCTCCGAGCTAAGAAAGAAAATCAGCCTTGGTTATTCTATGCCAACACTTGACCAGGTATATGAGGCATTTCAGGGTTCTTCAGAAGAAGAGTGACCCTGAAAGGCCTCATATACCTGGTCAAGGTGTTGGCATAGAATAACCGAGGCTGTTGTTCTTTCTTAGTGCAATACATCTCTTCATTTTGGAGCCCTGCCAGTCATAATAGCATATGTCAAAAACACCCGCTCTTGGCATACTGGATAAGGCTATTGCTAACGTAGGCCAGCTACATTTAAGCCCAGTGAAAAAATATTCGCAAGGCATGAAGTGGTGGTCACGGTCTACTGATTTGATCGACCTTTTTTGGTATAACATCGCATAAGACTTGTCGCAAGTCTGTGTATAGTCTGGGTTTTTTTCCAATTCTGCTAGTCCATCCAATCCAATGGGTAGGTGTGGCCTTCTTCCCAGATTAGAGTTTTTAAGTCACCTTGAATCCCTCAAGCTGGTTTCCTACAGCTATCCAGCAAAACGTCCTCACGAGTTCAATTTCCTCGAGAAACTAACGGATTGACTTTGTCAAAGTTTCGTCTATCATGGACCCAAATCTGACCATTGTAGAACCACCTAACTTGGAGATCCTAAAGTTATTCCTCAAAGCCTTTGAAGGGGATCACTGGAAAGTGAAAGATAAGTTAAATATTTAAAATCTAACAATCTCATCATCGCACATTGGTTTGTCTCCGTGGATGCTTTACTAAGCTAAAACGTTTGGCTTTAACTGAATGAAAGAGGCCTAAGGAAATCCCTTCTCATTTTGGTGATGCAACACCTCTAACACGCATGTAAGTAAATTGGTGCACCTAATCTGCTGCCAAGTCAACCAAGGAAATTCAATGAATGCAACATTAAGATATGGAAAACCATGCGTCCATAGTTACTATACAGCCTCCAGATCAGGCTAGAAGATCTTTTCCTTTGGCTCTTATTTGGTATGTTCATGTAGTAATTTACTTTCCCACACTCATTTTCCTTTCTTTTTAACATCAGATTTGTCAGTATTGTACTTACATCTTTCAAACTGAGATGTGAAGATTAATCGAAATTTTTATGATGGTTCGATCCCTTTCTTGCTCGCAATATTGGAAGCGGTGCACTCAGGTTTTAAGGTTTTTGATATACATTCTATATGTTGTTCTTGTGAAATTTTCTGGCGAGGAAGAAAATTCCTTTCTTTTATGTACATTTCATTCAAGCTTGGAAGTTGAAAATGGAGGATCTGAGCTAAGTGGATAATCTGCTGAAGGAATTTCAACAATAAATTGGTAGAAATAAACTACTTAATTTTGATGAAACCTGTAATGGCTTTATTAGCTAGAGCTCATATAAACACATCTCCCTCCCTCCAAATAATAAAAAGCAAGAAAAGGGTAAAATAAAACTCTTTGTTACTAACTGTTGCACTATTAGTTGCGGGACGATAGTGTTTGTTTCTTGGGCATGTAAGGATTTCAATCACTATATAAAGGTGTCTGACAGTGGGGCTCACGACCCAATTTCCTCCAATATAAAAGGAACTTTATTTTCTTTATTGTTTATAAACTCATCTCAATCCAATATTTTAGGTATAAATAAATAAAGAGAAATTTAATTGCCAAGTATACTTACTTCCTTCACCAAGTTGAGCCACAGCTTCCAAGAATTTAGCATGAAGTTCCAAAGTCCATTTTGTGCAAACCTTTAGCTTAACAGACTTACCATTCTGGTCATTCAAATATATTAATGCATTATTTGTTTGTATCTATTATATAGAAATGAGAAGTTAATAGATCAAGCGTATATTTGTTATTATCCATTTTATTTTATTATATATTTCAATATTTTTTATTTTTCTACCAAGACAGAATGTTAAACCAATGGACTTAGACACATAGAAATGAGTACATCTACACTATTTTAGAAAAGTTACTCTGTCAAAACATCAACTCCCATTTTTCTGTCACTTCATCTACTTTGCCCAGCCACTTCATCTCATTTACTCTTGTAAGTCACTTTTATCTTTTTACTTTCATCTCCTTCACTCTTTTGTAAGTTTGATTCATCTTCTCAACTAGCTTAGTAAAATTTTTTCCTATCTCCTTTCCGATTTTATGCTGTAATTTTTTCGTAGGTGACATTGTTGTTCATTTAAACTTCTACCAACAATTACTTAATCAGTTTTTCTTATCTACTTTGAATGTTCCGATTTCAGAAGGATTCTTGTGAATTGTATCGGTAGAAATATATATATATA